>JBCEWC010003615.1:0-29700 GCA_038996855.1 Solanum aculeatissimum
GATATTTTGCTCAAAGGGACTAGTTTTTTTTCGTGATTTCTTTGATGTATAGTGGTATGAGGGAGTTTATAAGGTTACAAATAGTCTTGAAACTGATTTACCTTAGAGGGGATTATATATATATATAAAAGTAAGTTAAGGGCTGCCCAAAACTCTTTTTTTTCATTCCTTTCTTTTATCTCCTCACACCTTAATCTATATTATTATGGCTTGTATAATATATAAGATTTCATAAAAGTAAACCAAATTACACTAAGACAACCCCTCCCCCTTTTCTTTCTGACGATTCAAGAAAATTGATTCCTCTAACGACACAAATTCGAGTCAAAGAGTTATGAAGTAGGGGTTGATTTTATCTCAAGGGAATACCCTTTTGAAAGTGAGTACATGATTTATTAGTAAGGGCATTACAAAACTGGTGTCACATTATAATGATCTCAATATTTCAATACCATCAATGCCTCAATATCATCAGTGTCTCAATATTATCAATGTATTAATATCATCAGTGTCTTAATGTCATCAATGTCTCAACATCATCAATGTCTCTATATCATTAGTCATATCATAATAAAAGTGCCATCTCGGTATCAATATCGAATGATTCACAAGCTTACATAGATTACTAATTCACAACTAATTTATAAATCAACATAATACCATATGAACAAACATTCAATACGAAAAAAGTCATGATCAAGCCTACAATGATATAATTCTACCACCAAAGATTCAATTCCATACACATAGAAGCATACAAGGTGCATTTATACTTAACAAAAGGTTAGAAGTTTATTTGCCTCAAATAAAGCTCCGATGATACTCTAACTCACCAAAATCTATTCAAATATGGTATCACCACATAACGAATCTATTGACACAAAAATCAATCAATTCAAAGAAAAAGGATAAAATGGTCAAAATTTCCATGTCAAAAAATATAGTCGGAATCTAAAAATTAAGGATTGAAAATATTCCACATGTAAGAAGGAATTCAACGGTGAAAATGGCTTCAAAAATACAGTGAAGATGAGAGAGAAATCAACAATTTAAGTTTAGGAAATCAAAATCCAAAAATCCCCAAATTTCACCATTAGAATCCCAAAATATGAATTAATCAATGGAAATCAATGAAATAGGTTAGAAAATAGTTACCCAATCACTTTGCCTTCAAAATCTTGGTAATTCTCTCTTAACACGAAGCTTGAAAAATAAAAAATGGTGGAAATGGGTTTAAGTCACGTCTTTTAAAAGACAACACTGTTTAGACATCAACAGTGCTCCGCGAACACGGAGGCGAAGGGAAGACTAACCCTTTGCGAATATGGAGCCTTATACACAAATGCAGAGGTTCACTGCAGAGCACTCCGTGAACACGGAGGGTAATGCACCCGCACCTTCATGAATGCGGTCTCAAGTCCGCGAACACAAAGAGTAAGTGGGTCATACACCAGAACAACAAACCAATAAGATACACAACTTAAAAAACTCATGAATTGGACTATCAGAATTCATTTGGAACCCTGTGAACACAAACCAAGCATAGAACCCAACAAAAAATGATAATTGGACTCAATGGAATCATCAAAATTCGATTCCAGAACCTTCATGGCCCTAAACCCGAGAAAGACCATTTAAGCTAGTTTCAGACTCAAAAAGTCAAAATATTCTCAAAAGTTCTAAAAGTTACAACTAAGACATTTCTAGTGTTAGTTTCATCATTCGTAACCACTGGAACTGACAAAATTTTGATACAAGCCCCAAAACTCTGATTGTTGACTAAAGTCAAACCTATGATCCAAAATGAACTAGAATTGCAACTTTGTGCCTAAAATATGTATTTTAACTCTGAATTCAGTTATGCAAGTTCTCCTAGACTAGATTTGATATTTTGTAACTGATGAAATTGAATTCTAACACTCAAAATGATCTTAAAACTAAAAAATTTCAATTTAAAGCCTTTTAAAACTCTTTCTTTTGTAAAACTCTAACTTTTTATAAGATTTTCAAAATTTGAATCTTAGACTTATTCAAAAATGATCCAAAATAACTTTTGAGAAGAAAAATAATGATAATTTAGCTAAAAATACCAAAAATGACCTTTGAGGTCATTACATAAGCTAAAGTTCTTCAAGTTTATCAGTGATTTTTCTAATTCTTTTTCTATGATTTCTATCAAGATATATGAGTATTCATTCATATGTCATTTTAATCCCTGCAACCCAACAAATTCTCAGCTTTTATACCAAAATCAAGTATGAATTTCATGGTTCTAATGATTTCTTATTCAATTACATAAATTATATTTTATTTCATGATTTTTTAGTGAATTATGCATGAATTGATATTAAGTTAATGGTTTAAAGGTTTTACATGCAATTGTTTTCAAATTTCATTTACGGTTCATGAAATTTATTATGAGTTCTTTCAATTATGATATCACTTGATCTAATTCTACATGATTACGTATGATGTCATTCAAGTTACATGATTTTAAGTTGATTACATGTGAAATAATACTTTTATCCGAGTTTTTACAATAAGCTATGATCATGAATTTATATAACCTTCAAGTAAGTTTATGACAAGTATGACTTAAGCTTTATGAAATTATGCAAGACAAGTATGAATAGTTATGAGTTTACCCACCAAAGGAAGAATTTGTAATGATGGAAGGCCTGCATCTATATTACATGAATCAACATGAAAATTAGATTCTATGAATAGTTTTCTTTATTATTTGGATTCGTATTTATTGTTTGCCTTTCCACATGACAAGCATTAAGAATTATGACAAGTATGATTTATGATAAAAGTTTTATGGTATTTTGACTTAGCATCGAGTAGACGTTGAGGTGGGAATTCAACCTAAGGGGTTCCCAGTAGCAATATCTAGCCCTATAGTTGATCCACATATAGTCCATTTTCATAACACCTGCCTTGCAAGGTAGAGTATACCTTGATAAGTAGATTTTCTTCTTTTTTTTTTGGTGTATGGAGAAATATCAAAACTCCATGTAGTAGCTTGCATGATCTTATCATCGATTATGATTGTTATCTCATGTACTGTAATGATCTTGAAGGTTATTTTTTGTATTTTTGACCAAATTATTATTTTGCTCTTCTCGAAAGTTGTCTTGAGTCATTTTTGGTCAAGTCAAAAAGTTGGATTTGTAAAACCTTGTAAAAAATTAGAGTTTTGCTAAAGAAAGAGTTTTAAAAGACTTAAAGTTAGAAATTTTTGTTTTGAGGTCATTTCAAGTTTTGAGTGTCAGATTGAGATTCTGTCGATTCCATCAACTCCAGAATATCGAATTTGGTCTAGGAGAACTTGCAAAATTAAATTTGGAGTTAAAATAGAAATTTTAGGCCCAAAGTTATATTTTTGATCCATTCTAGATCATAAGTTTGACTTTCATTCAGGGTTCGAAGGCTCCAATCAAAGTTTTATCAGTTCCAGTGGTTCAAGATGATGAAACTAACGCTAGAAATAGTTTCGTTATAATTTTTAGAGCTTTCGAGTATATTTTGAGTTTTTGTGTTTAAAACTAGTTTATGTGATCTTTCTCGGGTTCTAGGCCAAGGAGGTTCAGAATTTGAGTTCTAATGATTCCATTGAGTTTAGAATATCATTTATGATAGGGTTCCATGTATGATTTATTTTCACGAGATTCCAAACGAATCATAAGTGTCCTTTTCGTGTTCGCTCTATGCTCTGTGTGTGCTGGTTGAGCTGTATCTGGTGCATCTATGTTTATTCTCCGCGTTCACGCCTCCATATACACATGTGTGGAGGTCAAATTATAATGATCTCCACATTCCTTGAGGTATGGGAACCAAGCTTCATAGAACTCCGTATTCGCAGAGTATAAGACCGCGTTCATGAAGAAACACCCTCTTTCTTAATCTCTGAGTTCGCAGAGAAGCTTCTGCGTTCGCGGAGCAGTAGACCCTTTGGCCTTCACGTTCGTAGAGCATTAGAAAAATGTCTGAACTATAGCCTTTTTTAAAATGACATCTTTCATTCAATGTCCACCATTTCCAACAATTAGAAATTCTTCAAGTTGTTTTAGGCAAATTGATTGGGTAACTATTTTCTAACCTATTTCATTGATTTCCATTAATTGATTTGTGTTTTTGACTTATAATTTTAGGTTTTTAATGGTGAAATTTTTAGATTTCTTGGACTTTGATTTTCAAACTTTAATTGATGATTTCTCTCTCATTTTAGCTCCATTTTTTAAATGTTTTCCAGTGTTGGACTCTTTGTTACTTGGGGAACATTTTCTTGTATAAATTTTCAGATTTCTACTATATTTTTTTTGCATGAGATTTTTGACCATTTTACCCTTTTTGTTTGAATTGATCGATTTTAGTGTCATTAGATTCATTATGTGATTTTGATGCTATATTTGAATTTATTTTGGTGATTCAAAGTATTGGATAAAGGGGAAAGCTAAGGATTTGATTTGAATCAAGACTTGATATAAGTCAAGTGGACTTCTAACCTCTTGTTAAGTATGATTGAACCTTGTACGCTCCTATATGCATATGATTGAGTGTTTTGGGGTAGAATTATATCATCTTAGACTTTGATTATGAGATTCTAGTTGGGTATTGTCTTATATAGTGATTTCTTGACTTGTGGGTTAATTGTGAATTGTAATCTGTATATAATCTTGTGAATTATTTTATATTCAGGTGGAGGTGGAACTTATATTGTGATACAATTGATATGGTGATTGATATGACATTAAGGCATTGATGATATTGATACTATGATAATATTGACATCATTCTAGTGTTGACATTATGAAATCATGGAAATCATGCACTTTGTATCCTCTATTATCTATGCATTTGATACCTGTGATGGCTACGATTAAGAGTTGAGCAAGGTAACATGTGGGTTGGTGGCCAAGGTCTCTACTGGTTGAGCTGAGCTAATATGCTGGCGGTCCGAGGTCATTTTCAAATGGGTGATCATTAGCCGAGGTCATTGCTAGCGATGTTCACAGATACATGGTCTATGTGAGACCCCATGGGTTTTAATCTGAGGAAGTTTCCTGGTTAGCGGATGTGTATCGTAGGAGAAACATGCATCACAATTATGTGACATTGCATCACACTATTTATATCTCATGGCATTCAATCTATTTCATAGCTTACGTGTTTCTATATTGCCACTATATTACGTATGGAATTGTATACTTATTTTATCATTGACTTGAGTAACTGTTAGATATAACTATATATAAATATTAGTTGGTGATATTATTCCAGGTGATGAGTATATCTGCTTTATTATGAAATGTATATTATATTGTGTTGGGACTTTTCTGAGTGCAAGATTGTAGCATGACAGTAAGTGGTTGGGTGTTAAGGAGTACTTGTGTTCTTTATGGCTTTACTCTAGATTAGCCCTATTTGTTGAGTAACCTGTTGTTTGGTGCTCACCCTTTGTTACATTTTTATAGGTTATGAGCCCGATCCACCCTTCTAGACTTTTTTTTTGTGGGATTGAGCTTCTAAATTATTCGTTAGGTAGCCGCCTATATCCCCAACAGGCCTTTGAAGATTCTATTTTCTTTTTATATATTTTTTTCTATTTGAGGACTGGACATTTGAAATATATATTTCATTTGAGAAACTCTGTATTTAGAGGCTTGTGCATGTGACACCAGTCTTGGGAAGGCTTTAGTTTTTGATTTAGTATGTTTATCTATGCTATTTAGACTGTTTATCTTTCATTATTATTATTATGTTGGGTTACTAGGTGTTGGGCTAACTTGCCTTGGTGGGTTAGGTGAGTTCCATCACACCTTGTTTTAGGTCATGACACATACGCCTTGACATTTTATGACACATATTTATGACTCATTTCCTCTTATGATTTCCATTGTAATTTTATTATAATTATGCATTGTCCATATTTATGTTGTATTTATATTTTAGTGACTCTCTTACCATGATATTTACTTTGGTCAATTGCATATCATGATTTATGACTCATTGAATTCCTCACATATTTAGTTCATTCAAAGTAATAACACATACTTTCCTTGCCTATATTGTATCATAGTGTAGGATTGACGATCACACTCCTATTTCTCGAGGCTAGTACCAAATTCCAAGACTTAAAGTGGTGGATTCTCATGATCTAGAGATGTGCTCATGACCATCCTTCCTTTTTGATAGTTTAGTTAATATCATTTTGCTCCAATCCATTTTAGACTTCAAGTTAACTAGGTCCTGTCCTAGAAACTCTCATGTTTTTTAGAGGCTTTCAGAGAAAAACTATTAAAGAGTCTTGCCTTTACTTTTTTTCTTGTTGTGCCATGACTTTAATACATTTAATTATTACTTCTTCATTCCTACCTTATTTTTACTTACCCTATGTATGCTTGATATGCAAATAATCTTGATTGGAGTCCTTCGGGGTTCTAGTCACTGCATCACACCTAGGGCCTGACTTGAGTTATGACATGATGATATAAACTACTCTATGAATATAGCTTTATGAAATAAATTGATAATAAATTATTGCATTTCCATAATAAATGATTTAATTATGATAACTATTCCATTGGAATTTGACTTAGCACCGAAAGGACTTTGAAGTGAAGGCTTGGTAAAAGAGTCTCTAGTAGCAATCTCTAGACCCATAACTACGTGCCATTGTAAGTTGTATTAACTAACTTAGATATTAGATCCACATATAATTTATGATATGACCCATTTATGGGGTTGAGTCTACCTTGGCAAGCAGTCTCCCCTTTATCCTATGTAGGGGCAACATCAAGGTTCTATATTATAGCTTGTATGGTCTTATTATTAGTTAAGGTTGATATGCCATAAAAAGAGTATGTTTTTGTATGACTTATGCTCTTTCAAGGTTTTTATTATGATTCTTAAATTGTACTGACCTTGTTCATGTCTTACTATCATACGTTTAGTGAATTGCTTATCATACTTGCTAACTTGGTCCATTGCACATCACGTTTATCATGCATTGCACTACTCACATACTTGGTACATTTTAATGTACTAACCACATATTTTTTCCATATTGTGTTATAATATATGGGCAGACTCTTCTTCTCATCTCCCTTGTGGCTAATAGTAGATTCAAAGTTGGTGAGTCTCATGATTTGATGACATCATTTATGCTTTATTTAGACTTTTCTTTGATTTCAGTTTTAGACTGGTTTATGAGGTAAAGCTTGTCTTAGTCACATCTTTATGTTAGAGGCTTTCAGATATATTTTTTCATTGAGTTTATGTAGTCACTCCAGACTTATTTCTCTTATTCTATGTTACTAGATTTCTTGGAATATTTGCTATTGACTTCCGCATTATGATTTCCTCTTTAATTTTGTATGATTATGTATTTCATATGATTAGCTTGGGGTCCCTTAGGATTCTGAATATCGTGTTACGACTAAGGGATAGGCTTGGGCCTTGACAAACTTGGGATTAGAACATAAAGGTTCAAGTGTCCTAAGATATCCAAAAGTTGCGTCGAGTAAAGTTATGTTCATAGGTGTAAAGCGGGCCATTTATATGGATACGAGGATATAAGGCATTTAGGAAATATTTTAATTCTTTTATGAGCTTATGATGTGCGATCGAATTGAACTCTTTAAAGTTTCCTCCTAACTCATGTTCTATGCATTTCAAAACTTTGCCTCCAAGAATAGCTCTGGTGCAAAGGAAAGTAAACGCTAATGAGGATCCAACATCTCAAGCTCTAGTCAATCCTTTGGTCGAGCAAGTTTCCAATGTCAATCTCTAAGCCCCTTTCAAATTCTTACTTATACCATGATACCTCAAGTAAATCGAGAGGTTGTAGCTCCTCCAAGTGTGGAGAAAATGATGGCAAAGTCCAAGATTTCACAAGAATGAATTCCAAAGAATAAATCCTTTCGAATTCCATGGTTCAAGGGTAGATGAATATCAACAAGAGTTTGTTGATGAGATTCAAAACATAGCAGACATTATGGGTGTGATTATGGTGAAAAAGGTAGAGTTCGCATCCTATCAACTTAAGAGTTTCGCACAAGCATGGTTCAATCAATGGAAGGAGGAGAGGTTGATATGGGTCTCATCTACCTTGATCACTTCTTTCCATTGTTAATTGTGGGAATGGGTATTTTAGAAAAATTAGCTTAAAACTTAATTAATTTAAGAAAGCTAATTTTTCAAAAATAGAGTCACCACTTAATTTATTAAAGAAATTAAGAGAAATTTGTTTTAAGACTCTAACAGAAAAGTCATAAAATCAGAGAAAAGGGTAAGGGTTCCTATCACTATTTTAAGAAGGTATTAACACTTATAATATCCACTAACATTGTAACACCCCTCATGTTTATAAGCTTGGAAAAAAGTGAAGGCAAAAAAATCCCTGAAAGTTTGACTTTATGAGCCCATCTATGACTCGTAAAATAATCCACGGGTCGTAGGTGACCTCGTGGTAACTTCTAAGGAAAAGTATAAAATGAAAGGAATTCTAGAACTTGACTTATGAGGTAACAAATGAGCCGTAGAATCTTCTACGACCCATAGGTGGGTATCGTGGAAAGAGGCTTGAAGAAACCAAAAAATATATCTAAGTAAGGAAGCATATTACGAAGGGTCTTACTACTCATATGTGTTTCTATGAGCTGTTTGTGTATTTGTGGATAGGAAGCAATAATTCCAGTAGCTTAACTTTTGACATACCTTAGTCTACTTGACATTTTACAAGCCATAAGTCATTCCACGACCCGTAAGAGAGGTCTCGTGGATGACTTTGATAGTTTTTAATGAGGGGTGATTTTGACTTTTTCAATCCTTCTAAGTCTTAAACTACGCCGTTTTGGTCCTCGTAACTACCCTAACCGACCTAGTACCTATAAGAACTATTCCTAATTCATTCAAGGACTTTAATTCTCATATTTCTCTCAAAGGTTTTCAATATTTTTCTCTCTAAGTCAAGGTTCCATTGAAGCTAAATCTTGAAGGTTGACTAAGGATTTTTTCAGATTTCTCACCTCAATTTTAAGGATTCTACTTGAGGTATGTAGGGCTTCTTTCATGAATTAGTTTCATTCATAAAGTCCTATCTAAAACCTTCTTTTTATCAAAGTTTTATAATAATTGTTATGGGCTTTTAAGCTATGATTCCTAATGTATGGATTTATGATTTCTACGTGATGATTAAGACTACTTATGCATGAATTATGATTTTATGATGTATATGATTTTCAAGAAAAAGTATATGATTTCAAAGTATGCATGATTAGGGATTAATGGTTTGAAGTGGGTTCCTTTACCGATGATCCAAATTAATTTTTTATACATGGTTTACTCTATGGATTCTACCCAATTGCATGATTTTGACTCAATTTCTCATGAGCCCACACTTAGAGCTAGTCTCTTATGATGAAACTATGAAGTTTCATGATTATGATTTCAAGTATGTAGAAGCATGTTTTATGAAAATAATGATTGATGATGATGCTATGATAATAACAATGACGATGCTATGATGTATAAGGTGATGAAAACCCTAAATGTTTATGATGATGTTAAGGTAGGAATGTCCACCTACACTATGATGAAAGCAAAGTAAATGAACTATTCTTATGATATGATTTTTCATGGAAGTTATGATGACTATTTATGAAAGCATGATTTTTAATGAAGTATGAACTATGTTGAAAGTTATATATATATCTGCATGATTTAAAGTATTCCGTGGGATATGACTAAGCACTGAGAGAGCTTTGGTAGATACCATAGTTCCATAACCATGAGCCACCATAGGAATGATATTTATGTTTTTATGCTTTAAAGGTGTCCTAATGGATCCATGTAGCTTTTAATGGATACTCATTGTGCTAGGATAGATCCTAAAGGGTGGGGTCAAATGATGGTTCTCACCGTGCAAGGATAGAGCCTATAGGGTGAGAATAGAGTTTACCTTGGCAAAGTAGACTTTTCTTAACTCGATGAGAGTGAACATCAGGATTCCATGTAATAGTCCACATGGTCTTATGAATGTCGGCTATCATCCTATTCCCACATATGTATGTAATGATGATAAATGAATGATTTTTTTATGCTTCTTCATATGATTTTAAACTTGCATTCTCATGCATATTGTACCCTTATTCTATTGATGATGATTATGCATCTTGATATTATTGTGATGCCCTTTATTTCATGGCATACCTACATACTTAGTGCATTCTATGTACTAACACATGCTTCTTTAGCTATATGACCCAATCATGTAGGGATGAATGACGAGGAGGCCATTCCATTTCATGGCTAGTTTTCAAATATTAAGTTTGAAGACTTGTTGGTGAGTTCCCTTGCTTCAGGAACGAGACTCATGATGTTTCCTTTTATGTTGAGACTTTATATTTTATTTCTTGATGTACTTCTTCAGGGTGAGCTAGTGAGTTATGTGCTAGTCCCCGCCAAGTTCTATGATGTAGATGCATGTTTTGGACTATGGATGGATGTATATTCCCTATGAGAACTATGATAGTTTACTTCTATATACTTCCACTTGCTTATTCTCTTATGTATACTTATCTTACCTTATTAATGCTTATGATATGAACACGAAACTTGGATGGAATGTCTTCGGGTGTCACAACAAGTCCCTAGGTTCGGGTCATGCAAACATGCAGTTATTCGGCTATTTAAAACTTAATTAGACTAACTTTCAAAAGTAATTTAAGACTAATGATATGTAAAACGACTTCATGCAGAAATCTATTTAAGGAACTTTTAAAAATATTAACCAAATTCCCTAACCTTGCAAAATTTTGACTTAGAAATAAAAGGTAATTTAAATTCCTACAATTTCTAACTATGAAATTTAAACTAGTTTAAAGGAAAGTAAAATTTTACCAAAAATTGACTAAATAAAGAAAATTGCGAAATTAGGATTTTAAACTTTAAATATTGTCAAGCAAACTTAAAAGAAACTTGAAGTGAAGAAAATATTTTCAAAAAATAACTAATGATTTGAAAATCTTCAATAATTTATCAAAATGACTAAGGCAAAATAATAAAAAGGGCCAAATTAACATAAATAATTCATCTTTTAGGATTTAATCAAGTTGATCAAATAGATAAAGTTAGTGTTAAAGTCAACAAAATCAAATAAATGCAATGATTAATGAATAATAAATAAATTCAAGTCTTTGGGCTTAGCAGACCCAAATTTCATCCCGTCCTAATTCTAAAAGAATAAATAGAAAACAACACAAGATAGACCTAATGTGAAATTATTTATCCTTAATGTATTAAATTCAAACTATTTACCATAATAGACCCATGGCCAAAATTATTTACTTTCTTACCCCAATTTTCCCTTCTTATTTTGCCTATGATGTCATGCTGACGTTAACAAGATGTCAGCATGAATACTATGAAATAATCCTCTGTGATACTCTGGCGGTATATATATAGCATACCAGTTTTATATAGAATGACTTCAATACTCTATGATGCTCTGACGGTATATTGATACCCTGTTGGTATCATATACAATTATTTATTTTTAAGAAATAAATAAGAAACAGTTAAAAAATTATTAAACTCTAAATTAATTGAAAATATATTTATTGTGATACTCCATCAGTATATTGATACCATATTGGTATCGTATAGGACTAGAGCTTCATTATCTGTGACATCCATCGGTATATTGATACCCTATCGATATCATATACGATTAAGAGAAAATTATTAAAGTCATAAATTTATTTATTAAATTCTAAATTAATAGAAAATATATTCTTTGTGATATTCCATCGGTATATTGATACCATATCAGTATCATATAGAAATGAGCAAATGCAATGACCCATTAGGTTATTTCAAGAATTAATCCTCTTGTTTTTCTAAAATATCCTTCTTGTAAATTTTAAATGAGTATTTTGGACTATTAAATAACTATGATTATTTGAATTACAGATAAAGTTAGATAACTAATTTAATTAAAGGGTTAAATTGTATTTATTTAATACCCTATATACCTTGATTAATATATAGTAAACTAAATTAGTAGGTTTATCACTTTTAACACTATATCAATTAAACAAGAGAAGAAGAGGAGCGGGTTTGATTGAAGCCACCTACGGCCAAACACAAAACAGCATTCATTCAGGTAGAAATTTTTTAAACTTTAACTTTCTATATAAATGCAATTTACTAGGGATAATTGATGTATTCGTTTCTTTGCATTTAAGGGTTGGAGGTCTGTTGCAGACTTACCTAACAGTATTTAATAATATATAATATTAATTGGTGGAAACAATTGAGAAAAGGATGGTGGGCAAACATTAAGGGACCTAGTGATGCTGTAGTCATTAGGAAATATGATTCCTATAGTCTATGTGCTGCCAGGCGTAACTGTGGGCTTACAAACAGTTTTGAGTTCTACAATTTGATCTCTTACTGTCAAAGTTTAATTACTTCTCATTTTTGATGTTGTTCTTATAATTATCACTTTATACTTTAGGTTATGCTATTTGGAGATATTAAGAGTTAACCCTAGGTTTGAAATTTAGGAATTTAATTATCGAATTAGATGAAATTTTGAGGTTAGGCTAGACGTATAGTAATACAAGTATTGTTAGTTTGGAAATCTTATTATGAACTCTTATTTGATTAGATCGTGGTACTACGAATTCTATTCGAAAGGGAAAGACTCAAGTGTTTGATTGATCGTGATTTGACTAAGGCAAGTGGACTTTCAAAACATTGTAATTCTCAAATTATCCTTTCTTCTATGTGTGATTTATGAAATATTTTGTATCAACCTCGGCAATGATATTATGCCGAGGTCTTTACCGGTGATGTTATGATGTTGAGGTATTTGCTCGTGATGTTATGATGTTGAGGTCATCACCGACAATTATTGCATAAGCATTGCATCTCATTCTTGCATATTCTTGTGTGACATGATGTTATTCCTGTGATTGATTATGTTATAACCTGTAAGTTGTGGCTTGTGATTTGGAATTGTGATACTGTAAAAAACTATCTCTATTGTGTATTTTGTGTTGCTGGGTTGGACTGATTTTCTGTGCAGGCTATGGTTATGGAGGTTGGTTGGGATGAAAGGAGTTTGTGTATTCTATTAGACTTACTTTGTTTTATTAGTTGACATTCTGGATACCATATTGCTCTTGGTACTTACCCCTTGCTTCTACACTTGTGTAGGTTTTGAGTCGGGAAAGTGAGTAATATTTTTCCTTGATCATCCGAGGCTAGGTGGCTCTCTTGTTCCTATTTCTTTCATGCTTTGTTCTATTAGAGAAGAAAGATAGTTCATACTTGTGCCTCTTTTGATTTTCTATACTGCTAGTGGCTTGTACACGTGACAACCAATCCTTAGGTGGTATTTAAGCTTCTGAATATTTTTGTTTTTAACTATCCATCTTATTTATTTACTTCTGCACGTTATTTTTATTTTTCGATGGGTAAGGCTGACTTGTTCCGGTTGGATTGAGTAAGTGCCATCATGTCCATTTTTGAGTCGTGATAGCTTAATCCTCTGTGATACCCAGTCAGTATATATACACCCTATTGGTATATCATACAAGGTGGGCACTAACGCCAACACACACATTTTAATAGTAGATGATATAAATGTAAAGGGGTATATGGATGTAAATAGTTTGCCTAAAAGAGCCATAAGCTTAGCTTTCTAAAAAATAAATTATATTTGGGCCTGCCTAGCCCTTTCTTGTCCTCCCTGCTGCAAATGAGTTTTTTAGTCCTTTCCCTTGTATATACACTAATTGTATAACAGTGTATATCAAGTGTGTACGGACCTGCTTCCACCTGTATTTCACGTGGAAACTCATTATTTATTCCCCTTGGACTGTTACTGCTAATAATATGGGTTTTTTGCCTGTTTTCTCATTGACTATAACAATTGTATATCATCATATATTGGATATTTTCTACTGTATACGGTCTATTTTTGGCTTCTAAGGCCTGTATACTTGTTTTCTTAACATGATGGTGCTGACTGAAGATGTTAGATTTGACTCAACCCTAGAGAATACGATAACGTAGAGTCCAATTGAACTAAATCTGCGATGCAGTTCATGCAGAAAAAATATGATAAGAAAGATTAGCCAGAGAATATTGAGAAAATGATCGAGAAAAATCACTGAAAGGAAACCACGAAGGCCAATTACGGACCATAAAGTAATCTACGACCCATAGGTGAGGCCTCGTAGGTCACTCTTGTGACTTAAGAAATTTTCCTAAGTCTGAGGACCAAGGTACACGATGGTCTACGTCCCGTATGTGATTCCATGACTCGTAGATCATGTTTCGTAAGTTGATGATCTAAAAATTAACTTTTTTGGATGTTTGAGTCATGAGTTAGCAGATGGCCCATAAAACCATCTACGACCCATAAGTCTAGTTTTGTAGGTTGAGTCCTAGAAAACAAAGATTTTTAAACCTTGAGTGACGAGTCATCAAACGACCCGTTAGACACTTTATTGCCAGTAGGAGAAGGTTTCGTAGGTCCAACGTCAATTTCCAATAACTCAACTTTTAGACATCCTTACCTAAGAGAGGTAACTTATGGCCTATAAGTGGACCTACAACCCGTAAGCAGGGTCTCGTAGTCCACTGACAATTTTTAAGAAGGGTATTTTTGTTCTTTCCTACCCTTTTTAATTGAAGACTTTGACATTTTTGGACTTACTTTAAGTCTTATATCAGAACCCTAAGTGTAATTATTCTTCATTCACACTTAAAAAATTCTTGAGAGCATCATAGAAGGAGAAGAGCGAGGGTTTCGAGTTCAAATGCGAGGATCAACAGAGGATTGACTGTTCTTCCAAATTTTAGGTATGTAAGGCTTCCTAAAGCATAGGACTGAGTCTGTCCATGCGACCCTTCATAATCTTGAATTGAGTCATGAATAAGAGTGAGTATTGGAAAATCCTATAGTTCTAACTTTCGAGTTTTCTTGCATTTATTTTGATTTCACATGATTGTATTGATATACTACATTATTGTTCATATGAAGTTGAGATAATAGTAGTCCTATACTTGAGAACATGAACCGTGATTTTGTTATTTGATGATGTTTTGTATATTGATTGAATTGAGAATATGAGTCTACTATCTGAGTTGAGTACCTGGAGCATGGTTGAGCAAAAAGAGTATGTAGATATTCTTGTTCTTCCACATACACGAGATGAGCATATAATATGTCTTATGTGCTGAGCATGATTGATATGAGATTAGAGCAAAATATAAGATGGAGTCTAGCATGATATGAGTTCAAGGCTTGAGTTGCATCACATGAATGATAATTCTGAGTTACTAAGCCTTTGAGTAATTGAGTTGAGATGTTTGAGATGAGTCAAAGAGATGAGTTTGAGGTGACTTGCATGAGTACATTTTAGTCTTGGAAGGAGTACTAAGCACCTAGCGGGTAAGAGCATAACACCCCAAAACTAAGTTGCCAATGTAGGATAGTTGTGCAGTTAATTCTGGTGGCTCATGTCCCAATAGATGCACATTCTCTTTAGATCCGAGAGAGAGGAAGAGGTTGACGTTCTTTACCTTGGGAAGTTTAGGATGGGAATGTCAATGATGTCGGCATCATTGTGAATCACCAAACTAATAGTGGTGGGAGGTATGTCAATTAGAAAAACCTCCAAGCAATACGTGATCGAGCATATTATTGTTTTAAAATGAGTTGCACAAAATAGAGTCTAATTTCAAAGCATGATTTTAAAATTTGAACATGCATAATTATTGAGTTAAGTTATGAGATGATGAGTTGAGTTGACCTTTACCTATCTCCTTGAGTTATTTTACATACTAGTGTATTCCATGTACTGACGTTTATTTGGGTCTGCATCATTAATGATACAGATATAGATGATAGAGGACTTTAGCTGGTGCACCATTGAGGTTCAGTTTTCTTGCTTCCAGAGTTGGTGAGCCCTTCTTGCTTTCCAGAGAGCACTTTATTTAATTGAGTATTTTTATTTCATTTGAGTAGGGGTAGCCATGGCCAGTCATGGTACCATCTAGATTGATAGTTAGAGGCTTCATAGACATTGAGTAGAGGATTGTGATTATGATTTATCTTCCAAACTTGATTCATTGGAAATTATGATTATAATAGAGTTTTATTTAATCTGCTTGATGTTCATTCTAAGTATTTTTCTGCTGTTGAGTATGATGTGATGATGATGCCAGGTGGTTATCTTGGAGAATAAAAAATGGTTCTTCAAGTGCCAACCACACCAAGGGTACCCTCCCGGGGCATGACAACTTAGTATTAGAGCGCAGAGTTCAAGAGTCCTAAGGAGTCTATGAAGTTGTGTCTAGTAGATTCTTGTTTATGAGTGTGTTATATACCACACTTTATAAGCATGAGGATATGGGATATTAGGAAAGGTTACACTCCTTTTGTATTATGAGTTCGTGCGATAGAGTATAACTCTATTAAAGTTCTTTTCTAATTCGTGGGATACTTTTGCAAATCATGCCTCCTAAGCGTACCGCCACCCAAAGAAATGCATCAACTTGAAATGCTGAGAATCCCTACTAGAGGTGCCTACCCAGATGGAAATGAGGGGTTGATGTTGACCAGCCAGAGCTACTGTGGTTCCACAGGTGCCTATTGCTCCACACGCCTTTACTATAGAGGCCGATTTTAGAGGACCTATTACCATGCTCACCAATTAGTAGCTTCTCAGAGTGGGAACCAGAGTTCACAGGCTCCTAGTTCCAATTCTTAAGAGCTGACTACTGCGGTCAAACTTAGAGATTTGTTTAGGATGAATCCACCTCTCTTTACAGGGTTAGAGGTTAGGGAAGACTCCAAATTTTTTATTGATGAGATGTGGAAGGTGTTGAAGGCCATACATGCGATCAAAGTTCAGGGAGTTGAGCTTGCTGCATACCAGCTTAAGAATGTGAAAAATATTTGGTACAATCCGTGGGAAGAGGGTCAAGGCGAGAATGCTGAGCTAGGCGAGTGGAGTGAATTTGAGAGCTCCTTCCTTGATCACTTCTTTTCCCAGGAATTGAGGGAGGCCAAGATTGAAGAGTTTGTGAATCTAAAGCAGGAAGGGTTGACTATCAAAGAGTATAACCTCAAGTTCATCCAACTATCCAGGTATTACCCAGAGATGGTCTAGGACATAAGAGCAAGAATGAGGAAGTTCGTGTCTGGCTTGGGTAAACACGTGAGGAAGGAGTGCAAAACAACATTGGTAATCCTAGGCATGGATATTTCTAGGGTTATGGTCTATGCACAACAACTTGAGGAACATAAGAAGAAAGATAAAGAGGAGCACCTGAGTAAGAAGGCCATGTCAGCAGGCCTGAGCCTAATCAACCTAAGCAGAGCAAGGGAGATAAGTCTTACTTTTAGTAGAGATCTAATAACTATGCACCATTGTCAGCCAGTGCACTAGCTCCTAGTAACAAGTATGATCAGAAGTCCCAAGGTCAGTTAAACTCTAGAGTGAAGGGTCCTAGTCTCAGGCTAGTGTAGTGTAATGACCTCAAAGGTCATTTTTGGCATTTTGACTTAATTACCCTTTTTCCCTTCCCAAAATTTACTTTGGATCATATTTGGTCGAGTCTAAAAGTTGAATTTTGAAAATCTTGTAAAACATTAGAGTTTTGCGAAGGAAAGTTTTCAAAGGCTTAAAGTTGAAACTTTTGAGTTTTGAGGTCATTTCGAGTTTCAAGTGCTAGAATTTAATTTTGTCGATTCTATAAATTTTGGAATGCCAAATCTGGTCAAGGGGAACTTGCAAAATTGAATTGGGAGTTAAAACAGAGAGTTTAGGCCAAAGGTTGCAATTTTAGTTTATTTTGGATCATAGATTTGACTTTGGTCAACATTTAGAGTTTGGGAGATTGTATCAAATTTTCGTCAGTTCCAGTGGTTTCAAGTGGTAAAACTAGTGCTAGAAATGGCTTTATTGCAATTTTTAGAGCTTTCGTGAATATTTTGATTTCAAAACTAGTTTTAATGATATTTTTCGCGTTCAGGACCACTAGGTTCTGGATTTTAATTCTGATGACTCTATTAAGTCTGGATCATTATTTTTGGTAGGGTTCCATGTATGGTTTATGTTCACAGGGTTCCAAATGAATTCTGAGGTTCAGTTTGTGTTTTGTTGGTGTTGAGTGTTGCTGGTGCAGCTAGCACCAGTACTCCATGTTGGCGTTTCATGAACCGCGTTTGATGTCGCTCAAGCCACGCCTCCCCTTTTGAGGTAAAATGGTCATTTTCAAATAAATAACCTCACCAATGTTAGATCGATCCCTCAGGGAATATGGTAGACTCCAGAATAGCTCAATTGTAAAGTGGGATGATTAACCTACTTATCTCCCTAGGAAAGGGTTGGGGGGGGGGGTTTGCGAATTAAAACTAACAAAAATTAAACTAATGCAAATGATATGTAAACAACAAAAGAGATAACTAGGGTGATGTGTTTCCCATGATTCCCTAACTCGGTATTATTGGATAATCATAATCTTTTCCAGGTGTAGATGTAGGATAGTAAGTTAAGTTTACATAAGCCTTTGATCCAACATACATGTAAATTTCATTATGAAACTTGATCCTTCCTCGCAACGTGACATTACTAAGCCTTACGTTTTTCTCCCAGTACAACCTTCCCTTGATCTAGTTTGGTTGATTAGACGAAAATGACTCAATCAATTTTGGTTATTTATCCTCTTTTCCTATTCATTACCTCCTTAATCTGGCAACTAATACTAGGCAGGTTCTAACGTAGGCCTTTTGTTAAAAAAAAATAGTTAAAGTGAAGATAAATAACTAATACATTCTTACACACCATCTAAGAATTACAAAATATCTGATTTTACCTCATTAGTTCTTCATGGTTCCCACAACCCTAGTTGTGGATTTAGCTACTTATGATCAGTGTAGATACAATAATTATGAAGTAGAATAACATAATTTAGCACTTACACAAAGGAATTAATGAGCAAGAAATCCAACTCTTCAAAAGATATCAAAATACGAATCAAGACACAAAAGCTATTTTTCTCTCTCTAAAATTACTAAAAACTATAAACTAGTACGAATTCTTTAGAAACTTGATGCAAAATAACCTAAAAACCTATTTATAATGTCTAAAATACAAAACCAAAATGGAATAAGAAAACTCTTCAGTACACTCCACGAGCAAGTTCACGACTCGTACTCCAATCCACGGCTCGTATCTTGGGGTTTCATGGTCTTCAATTTGAATCTGGAGATATCTTCTATGAGGCCTATCCACAGGTCATGTAATATTCTATGGCTTGTGAAGGGTTTCGTCTGATAGAATCTCAAAACTTTTTCACTTTCTGATCCTTTGGGCACAACTGCATTCTACAACTCGTGAATTAATCTACGACTCGTCTGCATGCTCATAGAGTCACATTCAGAAAATTTACCCCTCACTGGAAATCTCTACGACACATCATCTATGGATCATAAACTATTCCACGACCCTTGAAGGGTTCCGTGGATCACCAAAAACAACTGCTTCAGCATACTTTGCCTAACAATATGCCAAGAACTGGGCCTAGCTCTACGAAACCCCGATTATGAGCCATAAAATGTTCTATGGCTCATAGGTCCTAGTTTTGTAGGAAGCCTAAAACTCTAGTTTAGGGCTTAGGTTTTACGACCCAATTTATGAGTCGTATAATGGAGTATGACTTGTTAGGTGGTTCCATAGAACCCCTCGACACTTGGTCAGAAAACTAAAAAACTTACCTAGGGTCCACGATCCCCATTCACAACCCGTAGTTTGTTCAACAAACTGTAAAGTTGGCTCGTGGACTGGAGTGCACAAAGGATTTTTCACTGGAATGTTCTACCAGCTAGTATATGGGTCGTACAATGATGTACGAATAGTATAATCAGTCATAGAGTCACTTGTTTTTGTCTTTTCAGCCCAAGATGGCTGACTTGATTTTGCACCTGCAAAACATGCAAAAACATACTTTTACACTATATGTCACCAGTCCAATGTCCATACATTACAATCATAAAGCAAATATCAAACTAGCTACAAATCCAAAAACTAAAAACAAAATAGAACTGCTACTATTATATAAACTTGGACCTGATTTATTATCGTGACATGACTTGGACAATCTGATTTCTCAGACTTGATCAATAGCCTAAATCTTTATCTTTAACTCATCTTGCCGCTTCATTGACTGACAAATATTGAAGAAGACTTTTTCATTATTTTATCTAAACTTGAGTTGGCCTGATTCCATGTCCACTAGGGCTCGCCAAGTGGCTAGGAAGGGCCTTCCCAAGATGATTAGGACTTTGAAGTCGACCTCGCAATATAGGCTCACAAAGTCTGTGGGGAATATAAAATTTTCAACTTTGATAAGGATGTCATACAGTATCCCCACAGGCTTCTTCACCGTACGGTCAACCATTAACAACCTCATGCTCGTCGGGGTAGGGGTTGCCATACCAAGTTTCTTGAAGATCACAAGGGGTATCAAATTTATGTTGGCACCGAGATGACACAATGCCCTTGAGAACTCAACATCACTTATGGTGCAGGAAGTGGTGAATGCTCCAAGGTATTCTCACGTCTGCACCAAGAACCTAGATAAAATCGCACTGCAATGTTGAAGCTCTTGTGAGAGCTCCTGATTCATAGTACGCTTCTTTGTAACCATATTCTTCATAAACTTTACATACCTGGGCTTCTTCTACAATGCTTCAATCAACATGATATTTATCAAGAGCTATTTCAACATGGAGAGAAAGTGTTTGAACTTACCTTTCTCCTCCTTTTTCTTGTGTCTTTGAGGGAAAGAAGGAGTAGGTCGAGGAATGGTTCTCAATTGTTTTGGTGTTGTGTCACTTTCCTTATTCTCTACACGAACTTCTTGAGTCTCAGTCTTCTTGCTCTCAATAATCTCTTCACGAACATCATCATCATCTACTGGCATCGAAGGATCAATGGTCTGCTTTCCATCGCGTGCATGATTGCCATACGCTACCTCTCATTCTTAGGATTTTGAACTGTATTGTTGGGAAACATACCTTTCTGGTGCTAGTTCAGCTAAGTTGACATATGACCAAATTGCTACTCAAGCTGCTTGATAGCCACAAAATGAGACTCAATATTTTGATTAATGCTGGAGATATAAGACTTTATCCCCCTTAGTGTCTTGTCCTGAGCATCAACCATTTTCAACAGATGATCAAACATCTCCTCTACGCAATATGTGCCAGTACCAAAATCTCGATTGTGCGGCAGAACATAGGGACCATTCTTGAAACTATCTCTGCGACCCCAATCAATATCTCTCTCTATGACCCCATTCCTATCATAGTATCCTCCTTTATTATTGTCTCTGAAGGTGCCATATCTCCCAAAGTTCTGACCTTTGTTCCTTTGACCTTAACGCCAAAAGTCCTGATTGGACCCTTGGGCGTTAATATGGAAACCCGCCATCTGATCAGTAACAAAACAAATGTCCTTTTCATAATAGGCTTTCTCATACTTAGGTGGTCATGGAGGCTGATGAGCTACTGCATTTACTCATTCTAGATTTTTCTTCATCAACACACATTAGTATTTACCCACACAAGTTCTTGCATCACTTTCTAGCTTGCTTATGTATGCACCAGACTAGTAATGACTAAGAACGATCTCCTTGTGGTAGAATTTTCCCTCATTCCACATGCACGGTTTGTTTTGACCACTTTTTCAAGCCTCTCAGCAACCTCTTGGAAAAGACGATCTATAAATGAGCCTCCCATAATAGTATCAACGACTACTTGGCCATTCTCATCCAAGGCTTTGTCAATAATCTTGTGGTTGAGGATACGTCTCAAAAACATAGTAAACCTTTCCCATGTGGCACCGATTGAATCACTAGGTATTTGCTCGATGTTATTAATCTTAGACTTCAACTTTAGCTTTTTCGAGATTGGGAAGAACCTTTCCAAAAAGACCTTCTACAATTCTGCCCAACTGGTTATCGAACTCTGTGGGAGCTCAGATAACCATAATATTGCATTACCCATGAGAGAATGTGGTGAAACACGGATCCCAATGGCATCTATTGATAGGTTTTAGTTTCCCATCATACTCTTACTGATAAATAAAATGGTGTGTAGATGGTTATATGGATCCTCTGATGGTAGGCCCGTGAATACCCCGTGATTCTGCAATATCTATAATAGCCCACTCGACATGACAAACTTAGTGTCATCCGACAATGAAGGTAACACAATAAATTTCGTGATATCCATTGACATAGGGTCAAGCCGATATTGGTTCCATTAATTTGTTGCTGCTTATAGACCTTATGGTGGTGGATTTAATAGAGGTGGGTTATCATTGCTCGGATTGAGTGTTGTATTCATCGTATCATCAACTGTATTATTTATATTACCCTAGGCTATCCTCCTTAGTGTTCTTTTGATCTCTGGGTCAAATAGAGTCAAGGGATTGTCTCCGCTTCGAGTGTTGTGCATACACTACACTTGTACGCTGAAACAAAATAAAAACAACAAGAAACGTAAAATTAGGGAAATAAGGATTAATCTCAAATTACTTGAACTAAAAAAGTCTACTCGTATTTCTCGATAATGGCACCAAAATACTTGATGTTGCTCAAGCCACACCTCTCTTTTTTAGGTAAAGTAGTCCCTGTCAAGTAAATAACCTAACCAATTTAGGATCGATCTCTCAGGGAATATGGTAGACTCCAAAATAGTTCAATTATAAAGTGGGGTGATTAACCTACTTATCTCCCCAGGAAGGGGGGGGGGGAGGCGGTTTGCGAATTAAAACTAACAAAACTAAACTAATACAAGTGATGTGTAACCAGTAGAAGAGCAAACTAGGGTGATGTGTTCCCCATGATTCCCTAACTCGGTATTATTGGATAATCATAATCTTTTCCAATGTATAGATATAGGACAGTAAGTTAAGTTTACCTAAACCTTTGATCCAGCGTATAGGTAAATTTCATTACGGAACTTGATCCATCCCCGCAATGTGACATAATTAAGCCGTACCTTTTTATCCCAGTACAACCTCCCCTCGATCCAGTTGGTTGATTAGATGAGAATAAATCAATAGAATTCAGTTAATTATCCTCTTTTCCTATTCATTACCTCTTTGATCCAACAAGTAATACTAGGCGGGTTCTAACGTAGTCCTTCCATTAAAAAGTAGTTAAAGTGAAGAGGAATAACTAATACATTCTTACACACCTTTGAAGAATTACAAAATATCTTATTTTACCTCAATAGTTCTTCATGGTTCCCACAACCCTAGTTGTGGATTTAGCTACTCATAATTAGTGTAGACGCAAGAATTATGAAGTAGAATAACATAATTTAGCACTTATACAAAGGAATTGATGAACAAGAAATTCAATTCTTCAATAGAAATCAAAATACGAATCAAGACACAAAAGTTATTTCTCTCTCTCTAAAACTACTAAAAACCATGAACTAGTACGAATTCTCTGGAAACTTATGAAAAATAACCTAAAAACCTATTTATAATGTCTAAAATACAAAGCCAATATGGAATAGAAAAACTATGTCAGCACACTCCATGGGCAAGTTCACGACTCGTACTCCAATCCACTGTTTGTTTGTTGGGGTTTTGTGATCTTTAACTTGAATCTGAAGATATTTTCTATGAGACCTATCCATGGTTCGTGAAGGATTTCGTCTGATGGAATGTCAAAACTTCTCTATTTTCTGATTCTCAGGGCACGACTGCACTCTATGACTCGTGAATTGATCTATGACTCATATACATGCTCGAAGAGTTACATTTAGAAAATTTACTCCTCAGTAGTAATTGTTGTGACACCCTATCTATGGTTCGTGAACTATTCCATAACCCGTGAAAAGTTTCGTGGATCACCAAAAATTATTGCTTCAGCTTACTTTGCCCAAACACTATGTCAACACTGAAATCCTGAAAACAAACACAAAAACACATCAAATCTACTAACATCACTTTGAGAACACACAAAATTCAAAGTTTTAAGCATAAAAAATATTGTATTTCGGCAACACATCATCGTTCGCGGAGGCCTAACAACCATACCTTTGCATTCACAGGGTGATTTCCACATTCGTGGAGGGTTATTCCCCTCTAGTATCCATGATTGTGGATATGGCTCTCTGTTTGCAGTGCATTACTCCTGCCTGATCAGTGAACAATTTTAAAAGATGGAATTTAAGCCCTTTTCACCATTTTTGACATTTCCAAGCTCGTTCTAAGGGAGAATTTTTAAGGTTTTCAAGGTAATCGATTAGATAACTATTTTCTAACCTATTTCATTGATTTACATTGATTAATTGATGATTTTAAATTCTAATTTAGGGATTTCAATGGTGTAAATTGGGGATTTATGGATGTGGATTTCCCAAACTTGAATAATTGATTTATCTCTTATCTTAACTCCATTTTTAAAATTATTTTCATCGTTGAGTTCCTTATTATGTGAAGAATATTTTCATATATTAATTTACAGATTTCAACAACAGTTTTTGGCATGTCATATTTGAATAGATTGTGGTGATTTAGAATACCAAAAGAGGGGGAAGGCAGCAATTTTGACTTGATTTGGGACTTTATTTGAGGCAAGTGAACTTCTAATCTTTTGTTAAATATGATTGAACCTTGTATGCTCCTATATGAATGGAAATTGAGTATTTGGGGGGTAGAATTATGCCATTATAGGCTTGATTATGACTATTTCATATTGAATACTTACGCGTACATCGATATGTTGATCTATAAATAAATGGTGATTATTCGTTATGGATAATGAGATGGTGCATATATTATGATATGGTTGAGATATTGAGACATTGATGATGTTAAGGCACTTATGAGATTGTGATACTTATGATATTGAGATGTTGATGGTATTGAGATCATTATTATTATGACAGTGTGATATAATTATGGTCATTCATGTTACATCTACTATTATTTGTGCATTGATACTTGTGATGGTTATGACCAAGAGGTGAAAAAGGTAACATGTGGATTAGTGGACGAGCTCTCTACCGGTTAGGTTTGAGGTCTCTTCCGGGCAGGTGAGTTTAGTCTGAGGTCTCTTTTGGATGGCCTAAGGTCTCTTCTGGGCGGGTGAGCATTAGTCGAGGTCTTTGCTAGTGGTATTCACAAATACACGAACAGGTATTTCCACCATGGTTACCGACTGAGGTAGACAACCATATCTGATTAGTGGATTTGTATTCTAGGACAAATATTCATCATGATTATTTGACATTGCATTGCATGATATACACCTCATGACATACACTTCATCTCACATCATACATGGTTGATGTTGTTATATGTTGTATACTTATATCATTCATGTTGTGAGTATGTGCTAGATCTACTAGTATTCTTGGGTATTGATAGATCATGCTAGATGATGAGTATATTTATATTTTTGTATTATATTTATTATATTATGTTAGGACCTTTCTGAGTGAAAGTTTTTAGCTCGGCGGATTATGGTTGGGATTTAAGGAGTTACTTGTGTTCTTCATTGCTTTACTTTAAGTTGCTTTCATTTTGATGAGTACCCTATTTTTTGGTGCTCACCCCTTGCTACATTTTTGTAGGTTGTGAGCCTGGTCCATCATGTTAGATCTCTACTCATTGGATCGAGCTTCTGGATCACTTGAGAGGTAGATGCTTATGCCTTCAGTAGGCTTTTGAGGATCCCACTCTATGTTATTAGTTCTATTTGAAGACTAGACATTATGACTTATATTTTATTTGAGCATTTTGTATTTAGAGACTTGTATATTTGACACTAGTTCTTGGGATGATTGTAGTATTTTCTTACATATTTATATATATTATTAGATTGTTTACCTTCCACTTTATCTATATTTATTAAGTTGTTGGGTTTGGGATGACTCACCTTGGTGGGTTAGGTGAGTGCCATCACACCCATGTTTTAGGTCGTGATAATTTGGTATCAGAGTACCAGGTTAATAAATCTCATATATATACAAGCCCAGTCGAGTAGAGCGTTAAGGATTGGTGCGTAGACGTTCATTGCTTAACCTTGAGAGGCTACAAAGACTGTTAGGAAATTATTTTTTACTTCATTATAATCAATTCGTGTGTGGGTCTTATTTTTAAATGTTGAGTATTCATGTGTTCTTTTGAGAGATGGCGAGGACCAGAGATACTACTGCTTTAGGATGAGGGGAGGTCGCCCTTGATGTTGCTATTAAGACCCCAGCTAGAGGCAGGGGCCATGCCAAAGGGCGAGCTAGAGGTCAGGGCCGAGGAGCCGCACCACCAAAAGATTATGATCAACGTATCCCCCCGAGCTAGCTTTGGAGCCTAGACAGGAGAAGATTCCACATGAGCTTGTTGTAGCACCACTACTTTAGGATACACTATTGAGAGTTTTAGGTATGTTAGAGACTTTGGGGCAGATTGGTAGCCCAGTGGACACTCTTGGTTCTTCAAAGTCTTGAGTTGAGGTTCAACTTTAGGACCAGAAGCAGGCCTCCGAGGCCTAGGTTCAGGTGGAGAAACCACTAGTAGCTCTTTTTTTTTAGATTCCACCAGTAGCTGCCTTGACTGATGATGAGCAGCGGAGGTATGAGAGGTAATGGAAGATGGACCTACCTCAGTTTTAGGGTGGGAAGACCAAGGATGCACATGAGTTTCCTACTACTTGTAGAGAGTTACTAGAGACTGTAGGTCTAGTAGATACTTATGGTGTAAGATATGTTACCCTTAACTTTGTGAGCCAACCAAGGAGTGGTAGAGGACTTATTCATGATCCCTTATAGCTAGGTATCCTCAGATGACTTGGGAGGTTTTGTTTGATGATTTGTGTGATCGACTTATTCTTTGGAGCATCCGAGAGGAGAGCCGATTGAGATTTGAGAGCTTGATGTAGGGAACCATGACAGTTTTAGAGCATGAGGTTCACTTCTGTTGGTTGGCCTGTCATGCTACAACTACACTTCTGATCGAGGGAGAGTAGGTTTGTCGATTTGTAAGACGGTTAGTTTATGTGATCAGTCTGTCTATATTCTGGGTAGCTAGAGATGGAGCTTCCTTTCAGTCAGTGGTTAGTGCTACTGAAAAGGCAGAGTTGATGCAAAGACAGGAGTTAGGGGACCCCAAAAATTGTTCGTACTTCAAGATAGTACTCATGTGCCTCATCGAGGGGCAGAGGTATAGTCAGAGAAGGTGGCTCATTTCCACATCACATGGTTCATTCAGCCTTTCCAACTTTAAGGAGGGGATGAGGCCCCCGTGATTCCTATAGTTCAATGCATAGTACATCTGGTTTCCAGTAGAGGCTCATAGGCCATGAAAACTACAACATCCCTCATGCTTGTTCACAATAGTGGTCCACTCGTAGATCTTGCTTCGGGTGTAGATATCCTAATAATTTGATATGTCAGTGGCCTAGGCAGACTCATTTTGGGCCCCACTATACATACTTTACCACACCGGTTAGAGATCCGATACCACCAACTAGAGATTTATCCCGTCGGACTAGAGGCCATAGTAGAGGTCAAATGGATAAAGGTGGATGTACTGGTGGTAAGGGAGCAGGTGATATTTCCACTTAGTCAGGTGGAAGATAGTTAGTTTCTTCGAGTAGAGGTTGAGGTGCTCATTGTTATTCTTTTCCAAGCAGGTCTGAGGCTGAGGCCTTTGATGTTGTGATTATAGGTATTATTCCAATTTTCCATTGCCCTGCATTTGTGTTATTTAAACCTAGATCTACTTATTCTTATCTGTTTTCTTATTTCTCCTTGGGGTTTGAGTTATCTTATGATTCCATATTTGTGCCTATTCATGGACCCCAATAGGAGAGCCCTTAGTAGAGGATCGGGTGTACCAATCCTATCTTGTTACTTTGGTGGGCTATGAGACTTTGGTAGATATAATTATACTAGATATGGTAGATTTTGATGTTATTATGTGGATTAGCTATCTCCTTATTATGCTATTCTTGATTGGTATGCTAAGACTGCTACCTTAATCATGCCAGGTAGACCGTGGATTAAGCGACTTGGTTCGAGGGGTTCTTATCCTAGTAAAGTGATATCTTATATAAGGGCCCTAGTTCGCCCTAGTGTTTCACCTTGGGGTGACCTAGTTATGTTTGTTAAGAAGAAGTATGGGCCTATGGGCCTTTGAGGATGTGTATTGATTATAGATAGTTGAACAAAGTGATTGTCAAGAACAAGTACTCGCTTCCTCATATTGATAATTTGTTTGACTAGCTTCAGGGAGATGCATTATTTTCTAATATTGGAATGAGGTCAAGGTATCATTAACTCTATATTCAGCCATAAGATATTCCTAAGACAGTTTTTTCAGACGAGGTATGGTCGTTATGAGTTTTTTGTTATGGCCTTTGGTTTGACTAACACCCCTGTAATATTTATGGAGTTGATGAATGGGGTGTTCTGACCATATTTAGCCTCGTTCATAATTGTGTTCATTAATGATATTTTGGTCTATTCCAAGATCTAGGAGGATTATGTAAGACATTTGAGAATTGTGCTCCAGAGGCTTAGTGTAACAACCCGGAAATTTTTGAAATCTACTTATGGTTGGAATTCTTTGATGTATTACAAGCCATGGTTGAGTTTTGGTAGCCACTGGTTGAGTTTAAGTGGCCGAATGCAAATTGAGCTAGTTAGTGGCCTAGAGGAAACGTTTCGGCAAAAACAGTCATAACTTTTGATGTGGGATGAACCATGTGAGATACCATATATCAAATTGAATATATTTGAGTTCGATTTGTCACACAAATGGTTTCACTCAATTTTAAGTTTGTATGAGATAGATATGGCCCAAACAGTGAGACTGTCTAAAATTTAGAAGCCACTGGAGATAGGCTCAGAAAACGTGGCCAAGGACTTTGGCACGGACCGTGAAACTTTGCACGGTCTGTCTAGTGCCTTGTGGGATGTCACAGTGAGCTTGGGGTTGCCTGGAACCACCCCTAATCCAAGTCCAAGTCAACAAGACCATGGACGGCCCATTTGGCATTTGACGGCTCGTCCATTGTCCCGTCAAATTGGACAGTGTCTTGGCCAAGCCATGGTCATGTTTGGTAGGCTAAGTGTGGACTGACGGGATCCTCTCACGGGCTGTCACACCTTTCACGGGCCGTCAAGTGCAACAGAGAGTTTTTCGTGAGTTCGCGTTGAAAATTTGGCTACCTATGGTGAGATGGTGAGGTTGACGGGCCGTGTGCATCTTGACGGCACTGTAGTTTCTGTCTGGCATTGTTTTATTCCGGAAAGTTACATTTTATTAAGGGTATTTTTGGGATTTTACCTTTCCTAATTCTCTTTTAAGCCCCCTATAGTCCCCAAATCCCTTTAGACATTACGTAAACCATAAACTTACACTCAAAATACTCTCAAGGGTTACATTAATTCCTCTCAAGTTCTTGAATACCATTGTTGAAGATTCAAAGGAAAATTCGAGAAAGTGATCAGTTCTTGCTTCTCTACGCAACCCTAGTGTTTGTCATAAGGTATGTGGGTTTTAAATTTGTGGGTTCTTCCACCCATGAAGCCCAAGAACCCTAACTCTTTAAATTATGAATTTTTACATTTTACTTAGTTATGGG
>JBCEWC010003616.1:0-29700 GCA_038996855.1 Solanum aculeatissimum
AGCTTTCATCAATGGAGGTCAAGAGGATTGAGAGAATTTTGGTGAGGATTGAAGAGTGTTAGAATGACATAAAGGGGTTAGGGTTTTGTCTAGGAAAGTTAGGAGACCTTAGAAAGGCTAAAAGGGGCATAGGATTAAACTAAATTACGAATTAACCATTAATGAAATGGATAGAATTTACAGAAAATAGGGCCTTACGGAGGATACCCAGTGGCCGTGTACAGGCTCACGGGTTGTGGTCCTATTCGTGGGACCATATTTGGTCTCGGCTTCAGCTTGAAATCTCGAGGACTTTCTAGAAGAACTCACGAGGGGCCTTATAGATAGTGTAGCTACACACGGACCATGTACTGGTCTCTAGAGCATCACTTGGTCTGGATTCCAGCCCCGAACCTTGTCCAACTCTCTGGATCACTTCACGGGACCCCCTCATGAGCCGTGAAGGCTCACACGGACCGTAAAGTGGTCCGTGGAGTTCCACTTGGTCCAGGGCTTGGTCCCACCTCCAAGGGAGCCCACTGGATCAACCCACGTAACACACCACAGACTGTGAACCACCAAACGGTCTGTGGTCCCTCACTTGGACTCCATCCCGAAACCTTTTCCAGCATACTTCCAATTACGGGCAGTCTCACTACAAAGGCTATAACATTCACACCAAACTCTGAATTGAGTGAAACCAGTTGCGTTATGAATATAACTCAAAGAGATTCGATTTAATATATAATATCTCACACAGTTCATCTTGTACCAAAAGATATGCCCTCTCAAAGTCAGTGTTGCCTAATGGCCTTACAACCTTCCACCAAAACAATTCCCTTGAATCCGGCCACTTAAATACAACCCATGGCTACCAAAATTCAACCATGACAAGTTCCACACTAACCTTGACCAACCATTACAAATTTCAAAAACATTTGGGTCGTTACATATGACCTACCAAATTGGAGCTTTTTAAATTAAATTTTCAACGCATCCCATTTCACATAATTCTAAGTTTGAATCAAAAATTTATGCTCATTTTCATAATTCCCATCTATGTAGTAGTCATGTTGTGCTCCCTCCATTTTTTCTAAGGAGACCACCACGGATACTTATACGGTCCATGCAATCTTCCACGGTTTGTAGTGATGCCTCCATGAAGGCATCCTTCAAGTTTTGCCAAGGGTTCCACCATGGATACTTTGTACAGTCCGTAAAACCACCACACGGCTTGTGTGGGGTCCCATGAAAGTGTTGGTCTAGAATTTTTCTATGTATCAAATCACCGTCTTGAAACTTAGATCTTTGTACGGATGCTTTGTACGGATTGTGGATCTTTGGTATGGACCGGGAAGCCTTCAGTGGAAACACCTTTATCCTGGAAAATGTTTGTTGAGTACTTTATCATGGGCACCTATACGATCAGTAGTCCTTTGGTACGACCTGTGGTACCCATCCACGGGACCCCTGGGCACTTTTTAAAGCTCGCTTCATAAATCATATTTTTGTAATTTTGGTTTATTCTAAATGTATTTTAGGACCTTGGTACCTATCCTAAGTCCTCAAATCATATTATAATCACTCTTCACTCTAATTACACTCAAGCTTTAGATTTAACTCATAAGTTCTCCTTGCAAAGCCTTGTATGGAGATTCAAGCTAGGATTGCTAAGGGGATTTTAATTCAAGTCAATTCCATCCTAATTCTTCTAGTTATTCAAGGTATGTGGAAATTCATTCATGGTCGCTTTCAACCATGAAAATCCCAAAAGCTTTTACTACTTAATTTATGAATTTTAAGCTTACTTTGAATATGACTCTTTTAAATTTGTATTGATTTGATTAAATTGAGATATGGGTTGTGTTTAATTGTCATTTTTAAAGTGATTGAAGCCCAATCATGATGAATTATATTGATTTTATGAATGTTTAAATATGCATGTCCCTTTAATCTTTGAAATTATGCATGGGTATCCTAAATTATGATTTAATCATCAATTTTCGTACGATTTAAGTATGGATTAATCTTATTATGATGATTTAAATATGAATCTCTATTTCTCATATTATTTTGTCATGTCTCATGGCATATGCATGCATGTACGTTTATTTTCATGAAGTTTATGATGTGGGCTAAGACCCAATTATGATTATGACTATATTTTCAAGCAAGTATGGGTATGATAAGATTGTTATCACATAATGTCTATGGTATGGCTCTTTTAGCAATTATGGGTATTTACACCAACATGTATGAGTATGAAGGACCTATTCCTAGGCATAAAATTATGAAATGAAGTATGATTTATCTTTTTATCCCAAGTGTGCATGATTACAAAAAGTTATTTACCCTTTAGGCCTAAGTACGCTTTGATATGTTTTAAAAAGACTTATGCCTCTTTTTGAAGCACGTATATGTATATGTATTCTTGTGGGATAATAATTTAGCACCGAGTGGCTTGTGTGGGGGGATATCCCCAAGGTCCCTTATATAAATCCTCAAGTCCCATAACTATGTACCTAACATAGGTTCATGTATGCCCCTTTTAAGGATGATTATGTATAGATTTACCTTTGGCAAGTAGGTCACCTCTTTATTTTTCATGGGGAAGATGACAGAGTTCTAAGTTATAGCTCACTTAGTCTTATGTCGGTTGAGGTCTCATCCCCACTATGTTATGTATTATTGCATTCATGCATCATGGATTTCATGGCATATTGATATTATATTCGTTCCTATATACTTCTTTCTATACATATGTTCCCTTGTCGTCTAACATTTATTTACAGGTTTTTTATGTTCATATCCATTGTATGTGTGCATACTTAGTACATTCAAAAGTACTAACGCATACTCTTTTGCCTACATAATCTAACCATGTAGGGACCAAAGACTATATCTATCCACCTCTTGACGATTATCTTGGATTCTCTTGAGGATTATTAGTGGTGAGTCCTTTATTCTAAGAACAAGAACCACTTTCTATCTACCTATTTTGTGTTATGTCTATCTTATGTCTTTTATGTTAAGGGTGAGTCTGAGATTTGTCTTGGCCCCCGTCCTATCCTATGTACTAGAGGCATTGTAGGACATCATGAAATCCTCCATATGTGTATGCTATGTCAATATTGGGGTACTATGATATGTATTGTGTTATGATGATATGAGAATGATAGGATATGGGATTGTTGAAAGTCCTAAGTCCTTTCTATCCCCATTGCTTGATTCATACTTACCTCCTCTTAGTCCTTATTTGTTATATGCTATGTGAATTCATGCAAATCCATTTCCTTATGACATCTCCACAGCTTGAGTCCAAAGCCTCATTTATCTTAGAATTATATGTCTATTGATTAATTATGCACTTCCAAACCAATGATGCGTAAATGGATGCTACGAGGTTGTTTAGGGACTCTTGAGTTCCCATTTGCCATGTCACTCCTAGGCCTTAGGCTCAGGTCGAGACAAAGATTGTATCAGAGCACTAAGTTTATAAATGGTCCATGAAGTCCAACATACAGCATCAAGTAGAGTCTTATTCATGTGTATGAAGTGTGCCACATCTATGGGTAGGACGCTACAAGGCATTTTAGGAAATGTTTCACTTTTTCATGATTCATATCGTACCATGTAACGTGTCTTCAAGTTTCCTATCTCTATATCTCCCTACTGAATAGAGAGAGTTACTTTGGGCTCATAATGCAATCCAGGTAAGGAAGATATTGTCGCTGATCATATAGATAAGGTAAAAAAGGAGTTGGTGAAGGATGTGCACCATTTGGAAAGATTGAGGGTTGGGTTGAGCCAATCTAATGTTAATGGCATTCATGTTTGAAATAGTGTTAAATGTTTTGTGGTTATTGGTGTTAAGGTAAAGCAAGACTTGGACCCATCATTGGTTGAGTTGAAGAGGTTGGTTTCCAAAAGGAAGATAGAGTTTTTCTCCCAAGGAGAAATAGTGTACTTTGGTAACAAGATCGATTATGTGTTCTGAGTGTTAATGGACTTAGGGAGGTGATCATGAGTGGAGCCCACAACTCTCTTTATTCTGTACATTCAAGATCCACCAATATGTATCTAGATTTGAGGGTAATGTATTGGTGGCATGGTATTAAGAAGGATATAGCTAGATTTGTATTGGAATGCTCTAATTGCCAACAAGTAAAGGTGGAACATCAAATACCCAGTTGTTTGGCCCAAGACATTGAAATTCCTACTAGGAAATGGGAGAACGCAAATATGGACTTTGTGTTTGGGTTACCTGTACCTGGAAGCAAATTTACTCTATGTGGGTAATTATTGCAAGAATGATCAAATCGTCTCACTTCTTACTGTTTAAGACTACTTTAAATGCTAACGACTATGCCAAGTTCAATATTCGAGAGTTGGTTAGATTGCATGGTATGCCTATGTCTATTTTATCAGATCGTGATTCCCAAATTACTTCTCACTTTTGAAAATTACTTAAAAAGGGGCTTTGGCACTAAGTTAAAGTTAAGTACCATTTTTCATCCTCAAGCCAAAAGGACAATTCAAACATTGAAGGACATGTTGAGGGCTTATGTGTTAGAATTCAAGGGAAATTGGGATGATTATCTACTATTTATCAAGTTTTTCTACAATAATAGTTTTCATGCTAGCATTGGTATGTCAACGTGTGAAGCTTCATACGGGAGAAGGCGCAGATACCTAGTGGGATAGTTTAAATTAGGTGAGATGGCATCGATAGGCCCAGATTTTGTGTTGGAATCTATGGAAAAGATGATGTTGATTAGTAAAAGGTTGAAGGTGACTCAAAGTCATCAAAAGTCTAATTAGGATGTTAGGAAGAGGGACCTTGAGTTTCTTGTTGGTGATTGGGTGTATGTAAAGGTTTCTTATATGAAGGGTGTAATGCATTTTGCAAAAGGGCAAGTTAAGCCCCTGGTACATAAGTCCTTATGAGATTGTTGAGAGGATTAGCAATATGACTTATAGGTTGATTTTTCTTTTGATATGAGTTCCGTTCACCCGATGTTCTATGTGTCCATGTTAGGAAGTTGATTAGTGAGCTTAGTTCGATTGTACCTTTGTAAGGTATTGAGGTTGAGAGAACTTGACTTATGAAGAGGTTTTAGTTGAAATTTTGGATAAGAAAATGGAAAGGCTTTATAACAAGGATATTGCTTGGGTTTAAGTGATTTGGAGGAACCAACATTTTGAAGGTGCTACATGGGGAGTGGAATCAAGTATGATGCGATGATAGCCCTATATTTTCTAATCTACTCAAGACTAATGTATTAGGTTCTTCCTATTCTAAATGGACCTACTTCTTTCACTCTTATGCTTTCATGACATGACATGCATACGTGTTCACAAAAATGATCTTTTAAAAATATCTTGACATGAGTTTTAATGACATTATGATTTTCAAGTGATGAGTATTTCATTGTATCTTCATGTTGAAATGTTTCTTGATCAACTTAAACCTTTCAAGCCATGTTCTAGCCCACTCAAGGACGAACATTCCCAAAGGAGAGAATACGTAAGGACCCAGACTTTGAAAAACCTTAATGATGTGAAGTATATTGATTCCAAGCATTTTAGGCCAAGTCACCTCACCATGGGCACCTCCATGAGTCATGGTCCTTACCATAGTTCATGCCCAAGTAACTTTTCAAGGTCCATTCATTTGGGGCTAGCCCTTTGGCCTAACAAATTAGTTCCATGCTTTCCATGTTACTCCATGCACTCCATAATACATAGTTCCTAATTTACCCATTCTAAACATTATTCGAATCCCCCTTTCAAGCTCTAATCGAAGGATCTCCATAGAACCTTCAAGATCAATCTAAATTCTCTTTCAAGCCTTCAATATAAGCTTATTTATGTGTAAGTTTTGTAAATATGGTAGATCTTTGGTATGGACCTTGAATACTTTAATGAAAACAGCCTTATCCTGGAAAATTGTTGTTGAGGACTTTCTCACGGGCACCTATACGGTCAGTGGTCCTTTGGTACGACCCGTGGTACATCCCCACGAGACCTCTGGGCACTTTTTAAAGCTAGCTTCATTAATGGTATTTTTGTAATTTTGATTTATTCTAAAGGTCATTTAGGACCTTGGTACCTATCCTAAGCCCTCAAATCAGATTATACTCACTCTTCACTCTTATTACGCTTAAGCTCTAGAATTCAACTCCTAAGTTCTCTCTTCAAAGCCTTGTGTGCAGATTCAAGCTAGGATATCTAAGGGGCTTTCAATTCAAGATAATTCCATCCTAATTCTTCTAGTTATTCAAGGTGTGTGTGAATTCATTTATGGTCCATTTCAACCATGAAGATCCCAAAAGCTTTTACTATTTAATTTATGAATTTCAAGCTTACTTTGAATATGGCTCTTTTAAAATATTGTTGATATGGTTAAATTGAGATATGGGATGTGTTGCATTGTTTTTAAAGTGATTTAAGCCCAATTATGATAAATTACATTGATGTATTGAATGTTTAAATATGTATGCCCCTTTGATCTTTAAAATTATGCATGGGTATCCAAAATTTTGTGATTTAATCATCAATTTTCTTATGATTTAAGTATGGATTCATCTTATTATGATGATTTAAATATGAATCTCCCTTCCCATGTTATTCTCTCATCTATCATGGCATATGAATTCATGTACATTGATTTTCATGAAGTTTATGATGTGGTCTAAGACCCAATATGATTATGACTATATTTTCACGCAAGTATGGGTATGGTAAGATTGTGATCACATAATGTCTATGATATGGCTCTTTAAGCAATTATGGGTGTTTACACCAACATGTATGAGTATGAAGGAGCTATTCCTAAGAATGAAAGTATGAATTGAACTATGATTTCGCTTTTCAGCCCAAGTGTGCATGACTACGAAAAGTGATTTTGCCTTTAGGCCTAAGTTCGGTTAAGGTCCCATCCCTGCTATGTTATGTATTATGGAGTTAATGAATCATGGATTTCATGGAATATTGATATTACATTCTTTCCTACATATTTCTTTCTTTATATATGTCCCCTTGTCATCTAACATTGATTTACACGTTATTCATGTTCATATGCATTGCATGCCCGTATACTTAGTACACTCAAACGTACTAACACATACTCTTTTGCCTATATTTTCTAACCATGTAGAGACCAGAGAGTATACCCATCCACCTCTTGATGGTTTGATGGGATTCTCTTGAGAATTACTAGTGGTGAGTCCTTTATTCCAAGGACAAGAACCACCTTCTATGTACCTACTTAAATGTTATGTCTTTTATGTTGAGGGTGATCCCGGGACTTGTCTTGGCCCCCATCCTATTCTATGTATTAGAGGAATTGTTGGACATCATGAAATCTTTCGTATATGTATGTTATGTCTATGTTGGGGTACTATGATAAGTATTATGATATGATGACATTAGAATGATAAGATATGGGAATGTTAAAAGTCCTAAGTCCCTTCCATCCACATAGCGTGAGTCATACTAACCCGCCTGTTAGTCCTTATTTTCTATATGCTATGTGAATTCATGCAAATCCTTTTCCCAATGACATCCCTATAGTTTGAGTCCAAAGCCTCATTTCCCTTAATAATTATGTGTTTGTTGATTAATTATGCACTTATGAACCGATGATGTGTAAATGGATACTACGAGGCTCCTTTAGGGACTCTTGGGTTTCCATTCGTCATGTCACTCCTAGGCCCTAAGCTCGGGTCATGACAGAGTTACACCTATCTCCTTTACCTTAAATTAAGATCACTTTGGATGAACATGTATTGGAGACTTTTATGGTCGGTGAACACATCTACATAAACCCCATATAAATAGTGATGCCATATATTCAAAACAAATACCACGACTGCTAATTCAAGATCACAGAAAGGGTAATTACGCTCATGCACCTTTAGTTGCCTAGAAGCATAGGAAATAACCTTTCCACATGCATCACTATATAGCCTAAATCGATCCTTAAAGCATCACAATAAACCACAAACCCTTCTAACCCTTCTAGTATATCCAAGATAGAAGCGAATGTAAGCTTGTCTTTCAAAGTTTGAAAACTCCTTTCGCATTCATCGGTCCAAATAAATTTAACCTTCTTTTGGGTCAACTTTGTTAAAGGAGAAACTATTGAGGAGAAACCATCAACAAATCTTCGATAGTACCCTGTCAAGCCTAAGAAACTTATAATATCTGTTGGAGTCAAGGGCCTAGGCCAATTCCTTACCACCTCCATCTTTTTAGGATCCACTTTGATCCCTTCACCCGACACCACATGCCCTAAGAATTCAACTTCCTTCAACCAAAATTTATATTTTTCGAACTTAGCAAACAACTTTTCTTCCCTTGAGGTTTGCAACACCGCTCTCAAATATTTCATATGCTCCTTTTCAATCTAGGAATAAATCAAAATATCGTCAATGAATACCATAATAAACATACCAAGGTAGGATTTAAAAAACCTATTCATGAGATCCATAAATAGTGCCAGAGCATTAGTTAGTCCAAAAGACATCACCACAAATTCAAAATGCCCATATCTTGTTCAAAAGGATATATTTGGAATGTCACACTCCTTCACCCTCAATTAATGATACCCAGACCGAAGGTCACTCTTTGAGAAGTGACTAGCCCCTTGCAATTGATCAAACAAGTCATTGATTCTAGGTAGGAGATACTTGTTCTTCACGGTGACTTTAATGAGTTGTCATAGGTCGATGCACATTCTAAGTGAGTCATCCTTCTTCCTTTCAAACAACACTGGTGCACCCCATGGTGACTTTCTAGGTCTAACAAAACCCTTCTCTAATAGGTCTTTCAATTGATCCTTCAACTCTTTCAACTCCACTGGGGCCATATGGTAAGGGGGAATAGAAATGGGTTGTGTATCGGGGAGTAGGTAAATACAAAAGTCTATTTTCATTTATGGAGGAATATTAGGGAGTTCATTAGGAAAGACATCAAGAAACTCATTAATCACCAGAACCAACTCAATAGGATGGATTTTAGACTTAACATCCCTAACCGTTACAAGATGATAAATGTAACCCTTAGAAATTAATTCCTGAGCCTTAAGATAAGAGATGAACCTAACCTTAACCACTGAATCATGACTTTCCCACTCAAGGACAGGTTCATTAGAAAATTAGAAGTTAACACCATGAGTTCTACAATCGATAAAAAAATTATATGCATGTAACCAATCCATCTCAAGAATGATGTCAAAATCCACCATGTCAAGTTCAATAAAATCACAAGGCATGAATTTATGCAATATGGACAAGGGACAACCCTTATAAATTCTCCTAGCAACAATGGACACCAATGGGGGTAGACTCGTCAAAAGGGTTTACATAACAATTCAGGACACACATGAAGTCTAGTAGAAACAAAAGGAGTAATGAAAGAGAGAGTGGCACCCAGATCCAATAAAGCATACACTTCAAAATTGTAGATTTTAACATACTGTTAACAACATCAGGCGCTTCATCCACCCCTTGCCTCACTTAAAAAACATAAAGGTGGTTGTAACGTGGAGCACTTTCTTGTTGGCAACCTTATTCCCTTTTATCACCATGAGCACCATGTCCTTACTGATGGCTATCTTTTCTTTTCTTTAGATAATCCATAATCTTGTGGCCCATTTTTTCACACGCGAAGCAAGCACCCATATATTTGTAGCATCTACCATCATGACTTTTACCAGACCTTCAATACTTAGGAATAATTTGACCACCATTACGACATTGAAATCTAGGGTTGGGCACCTTATTATTAGAAACCCTATGGTTTTGAGCATTGGAGGACCCTTGACCTAGAAATTTGTGACCTTGTTGAAAATGACCACCTCTTGCACCTTGAAATCCACTGTCACAATGAGTCCTCTTGGACTCCTCCTCGCCTCCTATTTCTAAGATTTTCCCCTTGAAGTTGCTCGGCATAAGTCATGAGTAGAGACAACTAGATATCTCCTATGATCATGACAGTGCAACATTTTTCATTGATTAACTCAGACACTCTCGACACAAACTTGAGCATTCTTTCCCTAGGGTTGATGACCAAGTGAGAAGAATACTTCAAGAGGTTGTTGAATTTAAGGGAATACTCCCTAACACTCATGGAACCTTTCTTGAGGTTCATAAACTCTGTCATTTTTTCCTCCCTTAGTTCAATGGCAAAGAAACGATTGAGGAAGGTGGCCTTGAACTTTTCCCATGAGATGGGCTATTCATTCTCTCCCTCTCTATCTTCCATCGAGCAAACCATAGTTGAGAAAGTCCCTTTAGATGATATGTCACTAACTCTTCTTTCTCCTCCGAGTTTACCCCAAAAATATCAAGAACCTTGTAGACCTCATTGATGAATTCTTTGAGGTCTTCCTCTACCTTTGAGCCAAAGAAATTCAAAGGTTCATCCTTGTAAAATCCCTCACTCTTGAAGTAGGGGAAGGAGCATGAGGGTCTTGAACCCCTTGGTTGGCTACAGCCTTGCAAATAAATTAACCACATTATGGTATTCCGCATGAGTGACCCCTTCTTTTTCTTAGGGAGTTTGTAGGGCCAGAGGGGCTGGTTCACCCTCGGGAGTGGGAGTTCTTTTTGTCATTCTTTTGGGTGGCATAATATAGAAGAGCAAAAGACCATCCATTAGAGAAAGAAGACCTTAATTTAAATCTAAAGCATGACGTAGATTTATGAAGAAGTGAATCATTTCCTAAAATGCCTCCTATTCATAGTTATGGCATTCTTCACAACTATAAATAAGATACTACTTGACGTGGTGTGTTAGATTTCTGAGGACCATTTACAAACCTAGTGCTCTTCTACCAATCTTTTCATGTCCTAAGTCGAAGGCCTATGCACAACATGGTGAATAGAGAATCTGAAGGGTCCTCAAACAAGCCTTTTAAGCATACATAGTACATCCCTAGTTGCGCAACCATAATTAAACAACAAACACATAAGTCTAGGGGAAATAGGACTTTAGACTCAAGTTATGGGGATTCTGTAGGGGAGAGGATTAGCATGAACACAGAGCAAATAAAGTTTAAGGGGTGGGTAAGTATGACTCACACTATGGGGAGAGGTAAGGGCTTAGGACTTTCATCTCATCACAACAACAACCATCAACACATGGAAAGAAATAGGGACTACGGAATGTCTTTAATAGTTACATAAACATATTAGGAGTCAAGCTCATAACATATATATCCATTTCTAATAACACCTCTGACATGAGTGGAACGGGGGCCAAGACATATCTCAGGCTCACCCACAAAAGATAAATATTCATAAATAGACAAGTCTTAACAAGGCATGAAAGTAAGTGGATATTGTCCCAGAATTAGATGACACACCAATAGCAATCTTCAATCATTCCATCTAGCCACGTGGAGGAGGAGGATGAATGGGAGCTCCGATTTCTATATATTTAGATCATATAGAGAAAAAGTATGCATTAGTAATTAGAATGTACTAAGTATGTAGGGTACAATGCAATAAGGAACATAAGTCATAACTAAACAATATGCATAATCATAATCAACGGATATAGGATCAATATGACATGAATGATCAATGCTTAGTAAAAACATGAATGAAGAATCATCAAGTCACCTAATATATCATATATAAATGGGAAGGAACCATAACCGACATGCCAGACCAAGTGAGCTACTACTTGGAATCCTGATGTTCACTCCACCTCGGACAAGGAGTGGTCTAATTTTCTAAGGTAAATCAAAAACTTCACCTTATGGGCACTCACCCCATTTCAGAGAGTGTTTCACAAATGCCTTATAGGAATATCACTGTTTTCAATTAATATAGAATAATAACCTTATGGGAACACCACCCTTTTGGGTCAATCATACAAAGGGACTACATAGATCCATTACCTAATAGAAAACCTATGGTGGAAACATAATTAAGGGACAATGGTTATCTACCAAGGTCCTTTAGGTGCTAGGTCAAAATCCCAAGGAAAACTCAATTCAAATTCATAGTCATAATATGCAAAGTCTTATAAATAACATAATATCACTATAGAATGGCTCATCAAAACCAAGGCTTTATAATATCAAATATAGGGCCACATATCATTCATAACTTTCATAATATTCTCATAGCTCATTACATGTATACTAGCCCTTCAATATTCAAAACATTCATAGTTCACATATCTTGCCACAAGGTTTTCACCAACATAAGTAGCTTGGTTTATAACTTTGATCAAAATATGGTGGGTGGGTGTACATAAGTTCAAAATCATGCAATCTTGAGTGTAAATAGCATGAAGGAAGTAAAATAGAGTCATTTGAGAATTAATAAAAGTAACCCACTATAACAAAGTAAAACTTGGTTAGAGCAACATCAAACCTTCATGTAAATCATATATTGCATATGTCATCTCATAGAATAATAATGTACATATGTAAAATACCATAGATTACTTCATAATATTCAACTACCATAAGTAAAATAGAACTTAAAAATAGGTTAAGAAGAGGGTTGGTTGAGCATTGTGGAGGAAAGGTCTCCACAAATCAAAACCCACATACCCTAGTGTGATGGGAGATGCAAAATCTTATTGGAGGATGAAAAGAAACCTGAAACCCTAGCTTGCACTTTCTACTTGAGAGTCTTGAGGAGGATTGAGAGTGTTTGGGATGAGTTTAGGACTTAGGATATTTTAGAATAAAGGAGAATGGAGTTAGGGTTGTATAGGGTTGAAAAGACCTTATTTGGGGGCTTAAATAACATAGCATAGGCTTAGACTATTAGGAAATGACAAAATTACCCCTTTTTAAAAGTTGTTGGACCAGACCACGAGACACCAATTAGAGGTCGTAGTTCAGTCCATGGGTCATGGAAAGGGATCTCATCTTGTTAACTTTTCAGACTCTCAGGAACCTTCTCTGAAATTCAAACCACGACATCACCTATGGCCCGTCAGTAAGTCTATGGGTCATGTTGTTAATTTATACTCCAAACTTTAGAAGGCCATTTTTCCACCAAGTATACCCTTCATTCCACAAGCACAAGTCACATCTCATATAACAACTTAAGATCTGTGGTTGCCCTCGTGCACTGATGACCGTCCAAAAATAAGCTACTAGATTGCACCCCTAGGATCCACAAACCCATGTACGATTTGTGTTCCATTTGATGGCCCGTAACAGTCTTCGTGAACTCCACTTATACTTAGAAAATTTCTAGACTTCAGTTCTTAATCACTTTCATACCTTCCAATGTGTGGGGCTTTACAATAGAGCTACTATAGATACAACACAACACAACGGAGTCATAATATATACATATACAAGACAAAAGAATATACAAGGGTAGTCTCTAGTAGAAAAAGTTAGGCTACTAATACAGATAGAGACAAGAAGGATCCAAGAACGCTCAATTCTCATCACAACTCTTCAGATATGATAGCAATCACAGGAGGAATAAACATTGATGGCTCGTGCCAGGTCCTGCATCATAAAACAGATAAAGAGTGTAGGTTGAGTACCAAAAATATGGTACCCAGCGGGTATCATAGGTCAACTAAGTAAGAACAGTAAATAAAGTAGGGATAAGCCAGAATAAAGCTCCACTAGTGGATAATCATAAGAACCATACAAGTATGAAGGAAAATCTGGAAGTAATTAAGACTAGACGATGGTGTAGTAGTGTATGCGGGTGTAAGTCCTTATTATTTATTCATGTACGCCAACTGAGCCTCCATAAGTCCAGAAGGTATAACCATGCACAATGAAAGGGTGAGAAGAGGTAAATAGGTTTAAGGTTCAATGGTGTCAAGTCCCAACCGATCTCACAACCCAATTATATGTAGAACCATAAATATGATAGAACAGTCAGACTTAGCTTCTAACCTAGTTTGTATACCCGGCATGGCCTTTAACCCAGGTTATGAGTTAGCTTTTAACCCAGGCTATGGTCAATCATGGAAAAATGGTCTGAACCATCCCATAGGCCTCGTACTAGTCCAAGATACCCTCAATCTATATCTCCTTTAATGGTATCTCCTATACTATATAGCCTCTAGCAAAGGGTATACAAAATGTAACTCATCATCATCTGGACACTTGCTAGTGGGAGGATTCATAACCATTTATGGGAAAAGCTTGGGCCTTTAACTGTACGAGACCTTACTCAAAGTTCTAATGTGATGTCATCGGTCACCTCAATGTTTAAGCCTACTCCAAAGTAGCATTAGAAAATTTTAAAATAACTAACCGATCATATGAATAATCGAGTTGTCATCTTGTCATGGCTTATTTAAGGTTAAACTCTATAGACTCAAGTCTGCTAGTCTAGTCTACAAGGATATATGTCTCTCAAGTCACACAGGAGGAATCTACAATAATCCATTAGTCCTGAACAACACAAGTCTGGGTCATCACTAGCCTAAGCCTAGACTAAGGCCCAATAGTCATCAGAAAATTAGAAGCATAGTAGATAATCATGAATGCAACAGAGTCAATATTCTAATCACATGTGATCACAAAATGTCAATAGCTATTTTGGCAACCTCATATAATAGCTAACATAGTAAACCCATCATGTATGATTTCAGAGCTAAGTCCCTATAAAACCTTCATACAATACAAATAAGATTCACACATTCTAACTCAGTCTAGAGGAAGAGAGATCATAGCTTACCTGAACACCAATCACATGCACTCCAAATCACTCCAAAGGTGGTTTACCCTTATGAGTTGTCTCAGAATGTTGCCAAGCTGTCAAAAATGGGAACACAACGTCAATACAATCATTTTGACACTAAAATCACATGAAAAAGACATAAATAGATCTTGGGGCAAAAAAATAGGAAAATGGGGTCCGCATTCAGTGTCCTAAAATAAGTTTGTACAATGCACCTTATAGCTTCCTACGCCTATACCTCAAATTAGGGATCAATGCAATGTCCAAAATAATACCAATCAGTACAATAACAAACGGCATTTCTTTTTGGAAACTACAGAATATGAAGAAGGGTTTGTGGCAATTTTACCTCAAATAAACCCCAACGGGAAGATTCCTAAAGCACCACTGCATGCACTTTGAGAAAACATATATATAGACCAAAATTTTGCTGAAATCTGATTCAAAAAGATCGAGTAATCAATTTCGAAAATTTCTTATAATCAACCTCAACGTACAATAGCAAAAATAGCAAACTTATCTTGAACGATATGCCAAATGCAATTTATGAAACTTTCACGACATTCTCCTCAAAATTTCACAAAAATTAGACTTTGAATCACATGATTTGGACTTAAAATGACCACTTAATGGTAGTTCAAAGTTCCCTTTGCTTGCTAGAGGTTCTGAAAATTACAATATATCGGCCACCCAACCATTATTCATGATCACGAGGCCAGGAGTCACGATCGAGAAGTGCAGTCAAACTTGGCGATCACGATTGTGATAGACAGGTGTCGTGATCGCAATGAATAAGTAGTCCTGCAAAAGATTTCATCCTAAGTTAAATTTTCCAACGTGGTGTTCAGAACTCATTCGGAACCCCATACACACAAACGAACTATGAAATCCTACCAAATTTGATGTTACAAATCAAATGGTACAATCCAAATTCCCATATGAGTTCAATAAGGATAAATGTGGGTTTCGATTCCAGAAGAAATAATTACTCAATTTTCATTGAGGGCCCAAAATAAACTCAGAAGCCTTGGGAAGCAAATGAAAGGTCATCCTAGGCCAAACTCGATGTCCTATAGCTAATTGTGTTGTCAGAATTTTCATTCGAGCACATTTTCAAACAATATTGGCCAAAGTCAACTATTGGCTTATTTGAAAGCTAATATTCAAAACTCATTATAAACATAAACGAAAGATTGGTATATGAGCCAACCATGCTTCTATCTTAATTTGGTCATTTCAGAGCTGATGGAACTATCAAAAGTTTGCTTCGAGACCATTTACCCATAATTTACTTCAAAAATCACTTTTCAAGCTTTAACAAGCCTTCCAACATAAAAAGTGGCACAACTTCCAAATAAATGACCAGACGATCAAACTATCAGTGCCAGCAGGTCACAAATGACCTAGGGTCCTTATAGAAATTCTCTACCAGCAAAAAGATGTAGAAATAAATAAATGACTTGGAGGGTCATTACAATATGATACTAGAATTCCTGGCTCCTTTGAAATATTTTAGTAGTCTTATTAATGCAGACTAATTTATTGGGATTATAAGTATATTTACTCAGTCTACACATAACATAGACTATATCAGGCATAGTAAAATTCACTAAATACATTAATCTCCTAATAATCTAAGCATATTTAGACTGAGCAACTAGGTCACCTTTCTTCTTTTTTAATTGGGAGTTAGCATGGTAAGGAGTGGCTACCAGTGTCACCTCAAAATATTTAAACCTTTTAAGAAGTCTTTCCACATAATATTCTTATGACAACATTGTACCATCTTCACTCCTCATTACTTTAACTCTAATATCATATTTACTTCACCCAAATCTTTTATATCAAAATTAGTAGACAAAAAAACTTGGTACTCTTCACAATATTTATACTTGTACTAAATAGAAGCATGCCTTTAACATATAAGCATATTATCAAATATTCATTGTCTAACATTTTAGTACATACACATTTATCCACTTCAATAGAAGAAATATTATCTCTTGTTAAGAATTGATCAAATTTCTCATGCCACTACTTAGAAGTTTGTTTAAGATTGTAAAGAAATTTAATTAATTTACAAACTTTATTTTCTTATCAAGGAATAATACATCCTTGATATTGAACCATATAAATTTCTTCTTCTAAATGACCAATTAAAAAAGGTATTTTTGCATCCATTTGATGGATAAAAAGTTTATGAATTGAAGCTAAGGCAATTAAAATTTCAATAGAAGAAATTCTAGTCATTGTTACAAATGTATCAACATAATTATTTTTTTTTTTGAGAAGATCCTTCTGCTACTAACCGAGCTTTATATTTATCTATAGATTCATCAGGATTAAGTTTTCTTTTGAAAATCTATTTACAACCAATAAGTTTTGCAACAACAGGTAAATTAGTCAAATTTTATGTATTATTTTTCATAATTGAATCAATTTCAATTTTTATTGTCTTTTCTAAAATTTAGCATCAGAAGAAGATATAGTTTCAAAATTATTTATTGGTTCAACATGAATTGGAAAGGGGCAACTGGGCTTACCCAGCTAAAACCTCTGTTGTGAGCTATTATAACGCTCTACAGATCTATATTGGGCCTTACAATAGTTTCCGCATAGTGAGCCCACTTGTCACTGCCCCATGGGCCTCGCAACGGAGCTGCTCAATAATACAGACACTGTAAATAATATCTAGAAAAGAGCAACCTACTATGACCAATGATTGAGTCTCAATCCTCACTTGTCTCCTCAGTTCCCTAACAAAACATCTGATCTTGTCCTCCTTAATAGGCAATATCGTAGTGGCATACCTGGAGAGTTCGTGAAATTGAGCCTAATACTCAAACACTATCATGGTACCTACTCTAGCCTTGAAAACCTATCACGGAGCCTATCTCTAAGACTCCTAGTAAATGCCTTCGGGGACTCTATCGACAATACCGGCAGTAATCTAACTGGTCTAGTGCCATATAAGCATGCCACTATTGTCTAGCTAGCCCATCAAGCTTATATGCAATAAATTTTGCCCCTCAAGACTCTAATAGCCTCAAAGAATATAGTCTTTTCCTATAGGATGTCAAAAACTCATGCGTCTCCACTCTAACCACCCCTGAGAACTTAGGTGGAGCCAACCTAAGGAAATATCTCAACACCCTTAGGTCCTAAAATGGCATGGCACCCTCTACAACATTTGGTAGGATAGGGGAAGGCACTAGGGCTGGGTATCCTCCTAGAATGAGAGTTGGAGGCTACTCTTGTTGTACCACTGGTACTGGAAAGTGTTGCTCCTCTTGCACTAGAGCAGCAGGTTGAACCCATTGTGCTAGTGGGGCTAATTTTGGTGCTACAAGTGGCTATACAATAGTTGCCTGAAATGATGGAGTCATAATAGGGTTGTGCCAATTTGGGTCCCTCTGACTATAGGGGAATACGGGTATCTAGATACTCCTCTATGAGGTCTGGAGCTGGGTCTCTATCCAGAGCTGTTGCTACGCCCCTAACTATACATTAAAGTCAACCTTTGCGGTCCATTACATGTGAAAGATAATAAAACCAATGTGACTTTATGAAACCAACAAGAAACACACTACAGGAGGTGAAATAACCATAGGTCAAATTCCTAAGGTTATTTTATAGCCTCACAAAGATTGGTTACAGATGTCTCTGTACCTATCTACAGGACTCTACAGGACTCTACTAAATGCTAGCTCTTTACAAGTGAGACCAATAAACCTTGAGAATTGATACCAACTTGTCATGACTCAAAATCTTGAGTCATGATAGTACCTACCATGTCCTTTTGACAGGTAAGCTATCCTATAACATAGAACTTCTAGTAACAGGTATGAGGGAAGAATACAAGCTAAGAGTTGCAATTTCAGAACAATAAACAATAACAATAATGAAACAACACTAAGATAAGGTAAATATACATACATAAGAGATAGAATCCCTCCTAGAACCTAGAAGTCACGAGTAAAAAGCTACTAAGATGACAAATAAAACCCTAAATCAAACAAAAATAATATATACATATAAAAATACAAGGCTAGTCTCAAAAAGAAAAAGGCGGGCAACAAGTGCTGAGGGAGACTAAAATTATCCAAGAACGCAAGATGCTCACCTAAGTCTCCAAAATATCTGCTACTAATTGACTAGAATAAATGTCATTGACTCATGTTGGGACTTGCATCACGAAGTAGATGTAGAGTGTAGTATGAGTACTAGAAAATGGTACCTGGTAGTTATCATAGGCCGACTAAATAAGAATAGTAAATAAAGCAGGAATAACTAGAATGGAACACCACAACAATAGAACAAAATAGAATGGAATAGAACAGACAAGTACATAGGTGTAAGATACTACCTAACCTAAACCTATGCGCCCACTAGTCCCCCATAAGTCTAACAGGTACACCCTCACACTAAGTAGCCAACTATGCATACATCAAACTCTGTATGATCAAGTGCACCAAACTAGATCCCAAACTCTAGAGGAAAGAGGGGAGCACAGAGCCTGAACCTTTAACATATGGATGTGGGCCCCATCAAATACTATGTTGATCATGTTGAATGTTATAAAAGGGGAGCATAGAGCCCATACCTTTCATTGCATATATGGGTCCTATAAATTATATGGAAAAAAGGAGAGCATAAAGCTTAGACCTATCACCACATATGTGGGCCTCGTGAAGTACAATACAACCCATAGTTGTCCTCTAATAGTCGACTCTGTCATAGGAGGTTTGTTAGTAAACAGAAGGAGATAAAGAGCCCAGACCTTTAATCGTAGATGAACTACCCTAAAAGATTCAACGTGCCCCATCAGATGAAATAAATCATCTTTGAAGCCTAGTAAACCCCAATGAGCGATCAAAAATGTCTCAATCGAGTAAAGCGAGGGCATAGAAGATAAAAAGGGCCTAGGTCAAAACATGACCTACCTAAGGCTCAAATATGTCAAACTCAAGTCTATTGACATGGGTCTATGGCATCACTAGTCTAAGTCTAGACTAGGGACAACATACCCTCTCTCTCTCTCTCTCTCTCTCTATATATATATATATATATATATACACACACATATATACATATGAAAATCTCAACCATGATTCGCAACAAGTATCACAACTCATCTATAAGCAAAATGCTAACTAGTGAAGATGATAAGATAGTACAAAAAAGTACTCGCCGACCCCAAAATAAGCTAAATAGGATTCTATATTATTCATGGCATGTCCAACTAGCTCCCTACCTAATATTCATGCAATTCCATCGATATTGACATATTCAAACTAACTCTAAAAGAAGGGAACCAGTAGCTTATTTGTAGGCCGAACATGCATGCTCCAACTTATTTCATGGGCGCTTTCCATTTTTGGCTAGTCTTGGAGTGTTTCCATGCTACCAAAAAGGGATTCATGACACTATAACGATCACAAAGACATTAGCATTACAAGAAATTAAACTGGATAAATTTCATAGTTGTGAAACAATATAGGATCCGCATCCAAAATTCTAGAATTAACCCCAAAAACATGATTCTAACAAACTTTCTGAGTTCATGGCCCAATATGGGACACAATGAGGAGCTTGAAATACCACAACGCCACAAAACATAAAAATTTGAATTTTTAGATAAAACCAAAAATCATGGCAATGACTAATTTAAAGGAAACATACCATAATGAAGCCCCCGTCAAGTGAGAAAAATCCACTGAAATGATCACCATGAGAAACCCCATGAATTAGGGAAACGATCCGGTCAAGTAATATTCCATCAAGTAATGTTCAATAGTCTATTTGATTCATGCCACATGGATCTTAAAATAATTTATGGTTGAGATTTATTTTAAGTCACTTATATAGAAAAGTTCAAAAATGAAAAAATCTAATGCTAATGACTTTCATTAAAAATTATTCAAACTTTTTTCGTTTAAAACTTTCTTCCTTTAATGTGCAAAAAATAAATAAATAATAATAATAATAATTAAAAAATACATCACAAGTTTATCAAAAAACATAGCTCAATTTTACTTTTACAAATTAAAATCCCAACATATGAATTTTTTGTCAATTAAAAACTATATTCAATTTTTATTTTTCTAATTCAACTCCCAAAAAAATCATCTCAGAAGTCATCGTGACTTACGATTATTTAGAATTTCGCACTTTTGTAAGGTGATTTTTTCTGAGAATTGAATTTGAAAAATAAAATTAAAAATTATTTTTTTAAAAAAATCATATATTGAGAATTGAATTAGTAAAATAAAATGAGTTATGTTTGTTATTAAGCATATAATATATTAAGCTTCACTTAAGAGGAAGAAGCTAAATCATTATTTTTGACATTTTTAATGTGTATGACTTAAAATAAATCTCAACCATAAATTATTTTGTGATCCATGTGGCATGAATCTAATGGACTATTGAACATTACTTAATGGAATATTACTTGACCGGATCTTTTTCCCATGAATTAGACTTTTGAATCACTAATTCAAACGTATATCAAGCAAGTTATAAATTCCCCAAAAGCTCTTAAATTTAGTCCGAAAATAAGAAATGCAACAACTAAAATTTGAAATCTCACCTCCAACAAAGCTCAATGTCATTTTCCAATTCCACAAACATGTTTTTGATGAAAAATCTCATAAATTAGACCCAAATATCACTTAATTTGACCCTGAAATACCCCTCAAATTAAACTCCAAAGTTCTCAAGAATTTCAGCTCAACATTCATCTAAACCAACAATAAAATTTTGATATTTACCTCAAATGGAGAACCCACGATCAATTTTGACACCACCATGATGTCTCCCTCAAAATTTCACCTAAAATAAACCTTTGAATCATACAATTTGGCTCAAGGATGACCAAGATATCAACTCTCTAACCTCATAAAATATTTTGGTTTGAATGTTGCAAATCCCAAGTTTATAGAGGTTATGTATGTTCTACGCGATTGCACTGAACAATCCACGATCGCGATGTACATGGAAAAAGACCTTTGATCATAAAAGGTCCTCTATATTTGTGAAGGTCAATCCAGCTGGACCTCAACGATCGCAGATAGGATTCCACGTTCATAAAGTCCTAGCTTTCCTGGCCTCTACAATCGTGGACTGGGGCACGCTATCATGAAGAGTTTATCAACTAGCACCAGATATCAGCTAAAAAAGTTAATTTTTTCAACATTGCAATTTTTGATAGGGTGGTCGAGATTCATCTAGAATCCCATGCATGCAAATATACTGTACCCCATAAAGTTTTATAATCCAAACTTAATGGCACATTCAAAATTTTTATATGAGGTCATTAGGACTGAATGTGGGTCCCACTCCTATGGCCATTATTAGCCAATTCCATCGAAGGGCTCAAAATGAGTTTGGAAGCCTCAAGAACCTAACAAAAGGTTGTTCTAGACCAAACTCAATATTATAGAGCTAACTCTGCTATCAGAATTTCCATACAGGGTGCATTTTCCAATAATGTTGACCAAAGTAACTTTTTGGCCAAATTTTAAGGCTAAAATGCTTAGTATGGTACAAACTCATATTAAAAGACTTGAAACTCGAGTCGGCCATCCTTCTAGCTAAATTTGGCCATTCTAGCACTGATGGAACTATTAGAATTATATTTTAAGGTCGTTCACCTGCATTTTTGTAATGACCCTCTAGGTGATCTCTATTTTTCTACAATTATTTTATTGATTTAAGCATGTGTATAGAGACCTCATCCATTTGTGACTTATAGATATTGTTGGATGGGTTATTTGTGATTTGTGTAGGTTTTTGAGCTAACTAAGAAGTTATAACTGTAAAAAAATGAGTTTTTGATAAAGTCCTAGTAAATGGCCTTAGAATGAGATTCTGGGGGTTCCATTAGTTCTGAGATGGCTGAATTAGGCTAGTAGCATTCCGGTGCAATTATATCATGGTTTACAAATTTAGTCATCATAACTAGTTAATAGTTGACTTAGTCAACACCCTCGGGAAACATGCCCAAGATGAGAATTTCGATAGCATTGTTAGCTCTGAAGCATCGATTTTGTTCTAGGATGACCCTTCGTTTGATACCAGGAACTTCAGGAAGCGATTTAACCCCCAAGGGCTTTTCGTTAAAAGTTGCATATAAGGAAGTGGGACCCACATCCGATCATAATGACCTCCGATGAAAATTTAGTTTATGCCATTGGATCCAGAACGTCAAAATTATTAGAATTACATAGTTTGTTTACAAAAATTGGAATCTGAACGAGCTTGAAACATCAAAAAAGGGTTAAATAGTTGTTGAATTGAAGTGGGATGACATGGCCAGCCTTAGCGCTGACACGTGGTGCAAGATAGATCTTCCACATGTCAGGGGAATGTCACAGCATGCATACATAGATGGTTCCCTGGAGATCATATATACATTTCTCTCAATTTTTACGTTGTGTTTCCGAGCTCAGTTTTTACTCAATTTGAGTGATTCAAAAGGTTAACTTGTGAAAGTTTTCTAGAGGAACATCATGGGAGTGTCATATATTCCTTGTGGCATACCACTCAAAGTAAAAATCACTATTTTGTGGCGTCCATTATCATAAATTGGTGAAATAGTTAAATTGTGATATCTCAGTCATTTCTCAATGGAATTAAGTAAAATTTATGTGTAAGTTGTTCTATTTTTCTAGAGGAACATTTTGGTATGCTTGGATCTTAATAATTTAATTGTATTTTGGTGAAGTTTAACAAAGAAGTTACGTATGAAATATTTTCTGATAAGAAATGTAATCTCATTTTTGAGATGTTTCTTTGTTTGCTGGTATCTTTTTTACCTCAATTTCTAACTATGAACTCAGGGAGATGTGGGGATAATTTTATAGGGGTTGGTTCGAGATTTTAGGTGTGGTCCCTATTTTTCTCCATTTTAGTCGTAATTGATATTATTTTCCCTGATTCTTAAGATTCTACAACCAAATCAACTGTAATGATCATGTGACTTATGTTTTAATAGTTGAACAATATTTTGAGGCGATCAGGAAGGTAAAATCTAAAGTAGACTGATCCAGGACTCGAGGAACTGCCTTCCAGGTAGGTTAGGCTTCTCTAACACTTAGACTGAGCTAAAATGTGTAGATGGTTCAGCTGAAATGTTGGTGGATGTGTTGTATATGGGCTAGTTTTACTGAGTATGTGTTATATATATGGTTGGTTGTACTGAATATGTGTTATATATGATGATATGGGATGGTAATCACCGTATTGATGATTGTATTAGATGTAGACACTATATTAGTTGTGTTCTAGCACTGTTAGACTGTGAGAAGGCTTGGTAAAGGCTAGGTATGGGCTAATGTGATGTGACAAGTATGTATACTGAGCTTGACTCTTGTATGTATGTGTCTGTAGCCTTATGCTATTGAGATATGACAGATGTGAGGTTGATTATTGATTGTATATTGTATTGTGGGCTGATTCTGGGATATATGTGATTTTTGTGTCCCTGATTTCTCTCGATATCTATGATACGACTGTGACTATCTATATTCATTCTGAGTACTTGTCACAGCCTTGATTATGATCTAATTTCCCCTAGTTAGATATGAGTTTGTATTTCTCTATGACATATATGCCTCTGTATACAGTTGTTAACCTTTTTACACTTGTTGTACTTACTAGAAACTGACAAAAACGTGAAATATTATGGAGATTGGGATTGTACTTCTGATTGGGCCTTGTGACTATTGGTATGATATACAAAACTACTAAACTTCTTGTGGGATAGAAATAGGGATGTGACCTAATTAGGGAGATGTAAGCCATATGCTACGGGATTTATTAGGTTATTTGTAGATGAGATACTCTATATATGAGTTGGTCCTTGGGATTAGTACCCTGTTCTAAAGATTGGCACATTACCAGTAGGCCAGCACATAGTTGCCTTAGGCAGTAGCATTTGTAGCAGTTGCGTTATGGTACGATTCTAGATAGGTGACACACCTCTGATTATCTATTCTCTTTGGGATTTAGTTGAGGCTTAAGGTGACGCTACCCTAGAGGTACTATAAATAGAGCTACGCAATTACATATACACTGAGGGCCTTAAGAGATGTATAGGGTCAAATGTCACGGCCTGACATGGTATGACTTTCGAGGTTCAGATCTGGATAGACTAGTTGAGCAGATGATTATTTATATGGTTTGAGTCCCAGATAATGCATCATATGGTCTGAGTCCTTGGTGGCCATGCCTATGAGTCCAAGTCTTAGGTGATGCTCCCTATGATTCGAGTCTTGATAGCCTTCTGGTGGTCCAAGTCCTCAATGACATTTTTGAGGTTGGAGCATTAATAGTCCTGGTAGCCTTCTGGTGGTTCGAGTCCTCAAGGACCTGGTTGATTATTCTTATGTCAAGGACCCAATTGATTGACAAACTATCTGGCCCAGGCTTACTTCTCTCGGCCATAGGTTAGGTCGTAAGGACTAGGGGTTTGAGCCCCAATGTGATAGCTAGGGGTTTAAGTCCCCATGTTATAATGATTGTTGGACCCATATACCTATACATACCTTTATTGTGCATGGTGTACCCTTTGGGTTTATGGGGGCTCAGAGGGCGTACAGGCATAGAAATTAGGGCCTTATACCTATGTACAGTTTGACACCTTGACCACATGATACTAAGAGTTAGGTTTCGTTGTGATTCTAGTAGTCGGGTGATTGAGTCTTTTGTTGTCAGTTACTGATCTTTGTATTCCTATATCTACACATCCCATGGTTGAGCATGGGTGTACCTTCTAAGCTTATGAGGGACTAGTTAGCGTACAAGCATAAATACTAGGGCCTTACACCCACGTACAACATTATATCTTAGTCTACAAATAGTGTTGACATGCTCCTACTTGGGTTTCGTCAGTCGGTATCATTACACATCACTTGAGTTATTTAATTAGGGTTCAATGATTCTCTAGACATCTTTATTCCTTGATTTGAGTTCAAATTTGCTAGCTTTACTGTAGTTTCTACATTTGGGGCATTCTATATTTATAGCATTTCACTCAGTCGACTGATGATGTCTACTAGGTGTTTTTTACCAGTACGCACCCCAACATTTCTATATCATCCCATGGTGCAGGTCCAGGTACTCATTGTAGTCATTGAGTTAGGGGCACATGGATCTTCAGGAAACTTTGGTGAGCATCAACAGCGCTGGACATTTTGTAGTCTCCTTCTATTTTTTGTAGCCATCTTTTGTATCAAGACGTTGGCCCTGTACAGTATAGTTGTCCTATATATGTAAGAGTTCCTCCTGGCTAAGTATATTATTATTACTATGTATATATATATAAGTGTGTTCTTGGGTCTATAGTAGCTCTATGCGGAAGACTTCCAGGTTCTGGGTAGATTGTGTTTAGAGTATGCGTATATTACTTGGTTTTCTATGTTTAGTGATTCAGGATAGGTACCTTGGGTTTGGTTTGCTTGCCTGCAGGCGGGATCTAACAGACACCACCATGACCTGAAAAGTTGGGTCTTGACAAGATTGTATCGGAGCTTAGGGTTCACTTGTTTCATCTATATAGAGCTACCGTCTAGTAGAGTCATGTGGATGGGTGTAGAGACGTCCGTGACGTATCTCTAGGAGGTTGCAGGATGCTTAAGAAACTCGCTATATTTATGATTCCTTTCATGTGATATTGTTAATGGTCCATCGATTTATGAAAATCTGAATGGTTCATTCTTTTGTACATATATCGGGTAGAGGTCAGACTTTCAGAAAGGGTAAGGCTACACTGCCAGCCCTTGATAAGAAGTAACAACCAGAGCATGTTAAGTAGAGATTACGATACCCCAACTTTTCCACAATTGGAGGCACTAGTTCCCTCGCAGGCCCTAGCATTTTTTGTGGTTACACCAGTAGTACAGGCGGCTCTCAAATAGTTGATAGCCACACTTGTGTCTAGCCAATCAAGTCTAGTTCCTCCAGCTCAAGTTCTAGCAGGGTATGATGTTCTAAAGAGCATTTTAGTCATGAGGCCCAAGGGGAAGCAATAGGCGAGTGTGATACAAGAGACATTCTAGCAGATACTGATCTAAAATCAGGAAACTGAAGAGTAGACTGCCATCAAGATTTCAGGCAAGGCCATCATATGCAGCAAATCAGAACTCCAGCGCCTCAGGTATAGGTAATACCGGCCACTACTATTAACATTGTAATCCAAAGCTTTCTCAAGATGTTATGATTGTGGAGCATTGGACCACTAGGTCAAAAGTGCCCAAAGCAAGAAGGAGCATGCCTAGAATGAGCCATCAGATTAGCTCCCCCACCAACCACTAGGTCTAGAGGGCTGAACCTGGGTCATTGAGATGATGTACAACACAGAAAGGATCAGTAGGGTTCTCGGCACGGCTAGTAGGGCTCTTGGGATATCATGAGAGGCAGCAAATGTTAGGGGTAGAGGCGACACCAGAGATGAGGGTTGTTAGGGCTATGCTCACACCACCCTAGTTCGATTATAGGATAAGGCATTAGATGAGTCCACCTACAGGTATTAAGATTTCCTACCAATAAACGACTTCAACTTTATTGATTTGAGTTCTACACTATTATATGTATTGCTTATTTTGTTGCTTGCTTGATTAGGGATTCTAAGCCTCTTTTACCCTGGGTTATGCATTGGCATAGTGAGGGATTTCATTTTTTATTAGTGGGGGATCAGGTGTGTTGATTCTTCAAGATTATGATATTTGAACAGGGTTGATATTATTGGATAGGCTCATAATGTTATTAGTCAGGGTGTGGATCGATTAGCTTGTAATCTTGTTATGATAGATGATTAAGCCCAGATTATTACCTTGGTTATACTTGATACATCTCTAGCAGCATAGTAGAGGCTCATTGTCAGGGCATTGGTTGGTATTCTTTCATATATGCAGGTTCAGAGATTAGATCGATCAAAATGTCTAGTATACTCATCCATGCTTGGGATACGATAGTTGAGACCCTATTGGGGAACATAGTTCTTGTAGTGGTGAGCCTTAGATATATTTTTATGGATTTCAAGTTATTATCATAGAAAGAGGGGGTTGATTGTATTATGGGGGAAGTCAGATTGACATTATGGGAGGTTTTGGGTGGATGATATTCTAGAGATTGCACCTGAACCCGTTATGGCTAGTATGAGTGACTGATTATGTTTGTTGGGCTGACTAATGCCCCTAATGTAGCATAGATTTGATGACTTACATGTATCAGTTGCATTTGTTGTGGTAAACCTGTGGATGACCCTACTTGTTAGGAGTTGATTTGTTAAGTACTATAGGATGGTGACTAGTTTGTTAAATATCAGAACTTCTAGATCTGTTTTAGTTAAGGTGATAGGTGTCAGGTTGGATTATAGAGATTAGGTATGAGCCATATACTATTAACTCACGGCAGGTCTGATTATCTAGTTTGAGGGTAGCAGGTGGTAACTAGAAGTGCATTACCTCCATCACTCATTGTATTCTGTATGTGACTGAATGATAATGACTATTGAGGACCATGACTGGGAAGTGATATATGTGTGTCCGAGTATGGTGGAAGGTATAAAGAGTCCACTAGTAGGTGGTATGAAGAGTATCTACTATGTTGGTGAGAGTCAAGTGGTTGTTAAAAATACCAATGAGCGATATATTACTTATCTATTTTATTCATGAGCATCTGTTATCATGATCAGACTACTTATAGCTATTGCATTAATAATTTTTTATATTAAGATGGTGTCCTGACTATTTGTTACACTAGTGACGATTGTGGTTGTTTGGCCTGGTGGATTCAATAGCAAGAGAAAGGGGTTTAACCCTACATGTAAGTGTGGGTATGTTAGATATTATCCATAGTTATTTGGTTAGCTTGTGAGCCATTTGTGGTTGATTAGTGGAATTTCTTGTATAAGGAAGCTAGGAACGTAGTAAAAGCCATATATCTAAAATACTGTTATAGTTATGAACAACTATGATTATTCAAACATCTAGTTATATCTAAGGGCAGGTATGCCTAGCTGGTTAATTCTCCATTACATGTCAACCGATTGAGCAGATGAATGGGATAGTGGATTCTTGAGAATTCTGTGTTGATTGCTACACTTACTCGCTATTACATACAAACAAGTGGTTTGGGTCTACAAATATAGGGTCGTACAGTATAAATTTACTACAGGATGCCATAGCCAGAATATGGGTTATCCAAGATAGACTGAAGGCAGCTCAGAGTAGCACCAAAGCTATGGCGACCAAAGATGATAATTTATGTAGTTTGAGGTTAGAGACAGAGTATTCCTTAGTATATCACCCTTGAAAGAGGGTCATGCAGTTTGGTAGACCAGATAAGTTTAGCCCCTATTATATAGAGCCTTTCAAGATTTTGAGATGGATGGGGCCAATTGCATATAAATTAGCCCTACCTCCAACTTATTTCTCTATACATCCCATCTTTCATGTGTCGATATTTCACTAACATATTCCAAATAAGTCGTATGTGCTTCAGTGTGATTCGGTTGAGTCGGATGACCATCTGACAATTATTGAGAAGTCAGTGGCTTTTCTAGCCAGGGATACCAAACAGTTGCATTTCAGGGTTAAACTAATGGTTAAGGTTTAGTGGCATCACTATCCAGTCGAGGAGGTTACCTAAGAGGTTGAAGCAGAGATGCAGGATCAATACCTCGGCCGATTTGAGTCATCAGATATGCCCTTATCATTACTCTCGTGAATGAAAGTCTTATTAGTAGGGGTTGTTGTAATGACCCCCTGGGTCATCTCTATGGTTTTGTGGTTATTTTGTTGATTTGAGCATGTGTATAGTGACCTCGGGCCATTTGTGACTTGTTGAGACTATTGGCATACCTCCACAGGGACTTTCATTAAATGATCACTAATCTTTTCCACTACTCTTACTCGAAACCCTTTCCAATAAGTCATCAATAGCCTATCACCATCGTTTCCACCCTCCGTTTACTACTAATCCCCACTATCAGCTGAACATCCCACCCTCTCCACCCATCAACCTT
>JBCEWC010003617.1:0-29697 GCA_038996855.1 Solanum aculeatissimum
AAATAAATAACACCACATTCACTTTTATCAGTCATAATAATGATTAAAAGCTACCTTTCAAAGCTATACGAATAAATGCCGCAAATATCAATTTTTTTTACTCCCAAATTCGAAGCTCCCAGAAGAGTACAACAAGAAGAAGAAGAAGAAGAAGAAGAAGAAGAACAACAACAACAACAAGAACAACAACAACAAGAAGAAGAACAACAAACTGAACTGATGTTGTAGAAGTAAAACGAGTGGCAACAAGAAAAGAGAAGCAAAAATTGCGTTTTTGTCGGCTGAGAAATTTTTCCCAAATTGGAAAAGTAGGGTATTTTATTTATGGGTGAAAGTGTAAAAAATATAACTTGAGGACTTGTTTGAAAATGCTCAAATTTAATTAACACTTCATTAAAAATTTGTCACCTACACTTAATAATTAAAACTTGAGTCACTTTTTAAAAAATTTTAAAACTTGTTTGTCACCCTTAATTCAAAACTCTCCTTCTCTCTCTCTAAGTAAGAACCCATCTTAATTCGATTCTGCGAGATGTAGTTGGGCCTTTCTCTGCCATGGGCTAATCTAGCTGGGCCGAATTTTGGACTCAGTAATTGACTCCATTTTGGCTATTTTTTATGTAAATAAAATATGAATTATATTTGTCGTAAATAAATTAGTTTTTGTATGTATATGAAATTTCCCCAATTATTTTTTAAACAAAAACTAAATCTTGATTGCCATATCAAAAAAGGAAAACTTACATAGATATACCAGATTAAGAAAATATTTACCATTTATAGCAATAACAATTTCTTTTCACTGAACACTTTTAATACATTTATAATACAGATTTAATTCATATTACAGAGAGCTATTTATTTTCACTGAACACTTCTAATACATTTATAATACAAATTTAATTCATATTACAAAGAACTATTTATAAAACATATTAATACAAGTTATTGAATGCATAATTCACTTTTATTACATTTATATTGAATGCATTATTCAGTTTTAATACAAGTGCAGATTTATATTGAATCCGTAATTCACTTTTAATACAAAGTGCAGATTTATCATAGTATTGCTATAAATGGTAATAAATAAAAAATATCGCTAAAATCAATAATTATTTATTAAAAAAGATCTATTTAAGTAATTTTTCCATCAAAAAATGACCTAGTTTTCACGTTTAGTATCAAACGGCTTAGATCCAACAAGAGAGCCCATTCCCCTATCAATTGGGCCAGGCCCATACAGTGAGTGAGCTATATAGCCTTGGGTCAAATTTTGTAATTAATGGCCTATTCTGATACAACTCTTTAATTTTTGTCCCACTTAATCGTAGTCTCAATTTTGCCTTTAAATAAATTTTTCTCTGCAGAGACAAAATTTATTCTACTAGTGAGCGATTTGTGCACAAATACTCTTTAAATTTTGAATCTTTTCATGTCGATCCATATGAACTATAGTGTTTGAGAATAAGTCGCACTTGAGACTAAATATTTGAAATCTCAAGTTTTGATTTCTTTCAATATTATTATCTATCTTTTAACTTACTGGAAATTATTATTATTAGCCTTTAATATTTAATATTGGTTATTTTGTCTAGTACTTCTCCTTCACCTGTCCCATTTTATATTACTTTTTTTTTATGGTGTTTTAAAAAAAGACTTTTGAAATTTGTATTCTAAAATATTTATGTGCAAATAAAAAATAATAATTTATTTTCAATTAGCGTAACATAACATTAGGTATAAAAAAGGAAAGACTATCAAGTAGTAAATATAAGCGACGTGTATAAATAAATATGAGCTATCAATATTATTTCTTCTTCATCACTACTAATGAAAAATGAATAATTCAAGGTGTGAGCTTAATGGTCCAATATGCCGTTCCAAAGAAAAAGGAAAAATTCCATACTCCCTTCCTTGTAATACTTGGTCAAAAACAATTATTTCAAAATAATATCACCCTTTTGTGGTGATATATATTACTCAAATTATTTTTATATTTCTGTCTCTAGTCAAATTGTGTCCTCCACCTACCCAATCAACCAATCAAACTTAATCAATGTGGTCAAGTATACAAAGAATAAAGAAATGGACCCATTCAGTCCAACCAATTTGAAACGTGTAAAAGGAACTCTCATGGAAACACAAATGGTGAAACCAAAAAAGGACTATAAAACAGCAGTAAGGCTCATTCCATTTCTCTCAACCTAACCTTCATATCCTACAATTTTTGTTACGAAGCGCAGAAAAGGTTGAGAAATGGGAAAGTACGTTGAGCTATTGGATGCTGGAATTAGAATTGCGGCAAGGTTCAATTCTCACTGTCCTCAAACATCGCGAATGTATTATCATCCTCCCACTCCTACCAACGTTGATGATCATCACAATCTTTACGCTGTTTCCAGAGGAAGTGCGATGGTGGCCTTATTTTGGCCAAACAGGATTATTGACACTGATCATTTCATTCTTTATACTTTATGATCCTCTAATACGGAAATATATTTATTAATTTTGTTCTTTATTCATTGTTAATTAAATACAAGGAAAAAAATTTAAACCAATTGTTCGATGAGTTACTGTTCAGCCTTGAAACTTAAATATTGGAAAAGCAAAATTTCATTTTTGGGCTTCTAATCTAAAGAATGACTAAAGATAATTTCCTAATATTTCATTTAAATATATGTGATACAAAATAAAAGTTAAACCATTAATTTGTCATTCCACTTTACTCGACTTACTCACATTTTTTTCACACGACAAAGCACTAAATTCTCGTCACTTTTTAGTTCCATAGACATTCTTGACTCAAGTTGGGTATGTTGTTGTTGAATAGATCTCCGACAACTGCGTCAAAAACTTGTTGCTCCCTACCGCACACAAGTGTACGTGGTCTTAACAAGTAATATATATAGTGGTCCTTATTAGGAGCCGGGATGTCAAACCCAAGGGATTTAAACCAAAGTTTAATTACCAATCCAAATTGTTACGTAAGTGTGTTCTTGTGGAAAAATGATGAAAAGGATTGAGTTGAAAAGTACATTAATTAATTAAAACTATTATAGCCAACTGGTTTTCAGTGAATTGTCAGATTAAGTACGACTTCAGATTTGTAACCTTTTTGACGCAATGTTAGACTCAATGTTTGCACTCATATCTGGGTTTCCTGATTATTGATTCACAGGGTTGAAAATACCTAAGTAGAGTTGCATGCCTCTACTGGCCTACCCTTATTGAATATCTAATTACATCGTTAAGTGGGGATAGACAAATCAATAAGAATGTTTTAATGTTATCTTCCTGTATTTGAACCAAGTTACGTGTAAGGGTAGTTGTCACGGGTCTCCCTTACAGGAATCAATCTAGTTTCCTAGTTGAACAAGCTCCTCATATTACCGTGTTCTATTTATTCCAACATCTCTCGAATCCAGAATGAACAACTAATTTATCTCGTAGTTGATTAGGCTATAAAGTATAGATAAAAGCAATATAAAAATAATCTAGTGGAAATCATTTCATCATATGCAAACATCAAGAACTAGAACATTGTCTATAGCTACAATCCCAGAATATGGAAAGATTAACCACACATCATTGTCTTAAACATCAATAAGAAGCTAATCAACATTCATAATGAAAAATCCAAGGTAAAAACTAACCAAAGTAACCCTAGAATGAAGTTCTTAGTCGTCTCTCCTCTGTTCCGTAAAAAAATAGATATGAAACCTAAAATTCTAAACTGAATATAACTTAAATTTTTTGTATTTCACTTTTGCCCTTGCATCTTCAAAGTCCGCGACGTGGACTAGGCTGTTTTGAGTGAATTTTCATATTTAATGTTGACTGTTCCAATTTCTCTTTTTCTTGTACAAGTTCGCGAAGCAGACTTCACCCATTTTACTGCTTCACGCCTTTCTTTCCAAGATTTCATGTTGCACAACTTTCTCCCTAGGTCCGCGACGTGCACTTGAGCATTTATGCTGAGCTGACTGAGTTCCTCACTTAGTTTCACAGTTGTGTTCTTCTTCAAACTCCGAACGTGATTTCAGACTTACATATTATTCTATTCAAAAACCTGCAAAAACACAACCAATAGGCGCACTTGATCCAGTATTAGTAAAATACTCCCAACTACACTGAAAACACCTAAACTCTATAAATTTATCCTCTGACTAAGCTCTTTATATTGATAATTTTGACTAGTTTGACATATAAATATGCTTAAGATCACTCTACAAGTAGGAAATATGACTGAAAGCTCAAGAAACATGCTTAGTGGAGCTGTGAACTTGGTATGTATACTTGCTTGCTATTCTTCAATTATTGAAATAGATGATCTATCTTGTAAATGTGTTAAACCAACTGTTGGTTCTTAGATCATAGACTTAAGTGCAACACATCATATGACTTACAATAAAACTTAGTATCATTTCCAGGTTGTCAGTTTATTTTCTTGGAATATCCTTCCACTTAGGAAAACTTGCCTTGATTAGTTGATAGATTGTCCTTTCACAATTAGCATACAAGCTGGTGAATAACACCTTCTTACCATGTATTATGTGATTCCTTCTCTTCGACAACTCCCAAATTAGAATAACAGGTATAACTTTCTAGACAGACTTAGATCTTACACTTTCTATGTGGTTCTACCAATCTGAAAGGGTTGTTATTAAGTCTTGAACTTCCAACTTGAATCCTGCATAAGAGACATATTGCCTCCATAGCTTTTGGGCTATTAGGGTTGTTAGAAAAAGGTGATTCATTATCTCATCCCTTCCCCCTTCACAACAACAACATTTAGGAATAATAGAAATTTTGCATCTCTTGAGATTGTCATCGATAGTATATCTCTCATTTATCACTCTTCATAGAAAGAAGAAAATTTTATGGGGCAACTTTCCTGTCCAGAAATTTATGTGCCAATCCACTTTCTCCTTCTTATGTCTAAGGACTTGATAGATTGTTTTTCCTAAAAACAATCCATTTGTACTTGTTGTCCACCATGCTCTTCCATTTCCATCATTTGTGTTAGGCCTGATGCCACTGATGATGATCTCAGTCATCTCTGTTGATAAGGCATCTCCAAGCTTTCTTACCTTCCATGAATTATTTTCAATGAATTTCTTAACCTCAACCTCTTCTTCTACAGCCAGATCTCTTTCTGTATAATATAAGGCATCCAGTTTGGTCCAGTTATCAAACCAAAAGCTAGAATTTCTAGCTCTTAACTGCCACCAAATAAAGGGCTCAATCTCTTCTCTGATTGTCTGCATGTTTCTCCATACCCGAGATGCACCAGAAGTGATCATAGATGATGGATGTTTTTTCTTACAGTACTTTTTGCCCATATATATACCCCAGAGTATGGCAATTGATGTTATGAAATTTCACCACAATTTAGCAATCATAGCCTTATTGACATCAAATAATGATCTAAATTTCAGTCCTCTGTCATCTTTTGGGTAACACATCTCATCGTATGATACTCGGTATTTTCTCCTAGTCCTCTGTCATCTTTTAGGTAACACATCTCATCCTACGATACCCAATATTTTCTCCTTTCCATGATTGTATTTCCCCAAAACAACTTTAAAAATACCTGATGAATCTTCATTATAACCCCTTTAGGAGGTGTCATAGCTGATAGCAAGTATATAGTCATTGATTGGAGTACATGGTTTATTAAGATATACTTACACCAAAAGATAAATATTTGTTCTGCGATGATCGTATCCTTTTTGAAAATTTTCTAATTATGTCCTCAAAGTATGTACTGCTTCCTACAATAAACTGGATATCCCAAATATATTAGGATTCTCTTAGCCTTATTCCAGCTAGTGTCCTCAACAATCTGATAAAAAAAATCAGCACAGTTTTTTCATGAAGATAAAAAAAACTTTTAAATTTGTTAATCATTTGCCCATAAACAATCTCATAGTTCCTTATACTTTCATTATCATTTTTATAAAATGTCTATCTTCTGAACAGAATAAAATGATTTTATCTGCATAAGACAAATGGGTAATATTTGGACTCCATTTTGAAAGCCCATATCCAATATAATCCTTGTCCATATGTAGATTGTTGAGACTCCTCGACAACACCTCAATAGCTATAAAAAATAGAGGAGGGGATAATGGATCTCCCTATTTCAATCCTCTGGATGATTGAAACAACACATATGTCTGTCCATTTATAATCACTGAGTATCAATTGTTTGACAATAGTCTCCACACCATATCAATTATCACTTCTAAAATTCAAACTTTCTCAGAACCTTTGTTAGATATATCCAGGAGACTCTGTCATAGGATTTTTTCATGTCAAGTTTTACAGCCACATTAGTATGCTTATTTCTCCTATTAATGTCCCGAATTATCTCTTGAGCCAACAACATATTTTCTACTATGTTTCTTCATTTCACAAGTCTGAACTGATTTGGAGAAATGATCTTGGATAGTACGTGGACAATCCTATCATGAAACACTCTTGAGATGATTTTGTTGATAAAACAACTAAGGCTGATTGGTTTAAGATCTTAAAAGGATCTAATCAGTTTCTTTTAGGGATCAACACCAAATTAGTGTAAGTGGCATACTTGGGCAGATCTTGCCCAGAGAAAAAAACCTTTTACTACATTAGTGGTGTTTTCTCCAACCAATTCCAACATTTCTGGAAGAAACGCCCTGTAAACCTATCTGGCCCTACTGCACTGGATCTATTGAACTGGAAAATTTAACCTCATCTTTGTGTGAAAGATAGATCATTGTCTCATTCTCCTCCTGAGTGATACTTTGAGGAATACAATCCAACAAGGAGAAATTTTGGTTGTTATTACAGTCCTCAAATTGATTTTTAAAAAATTCAACAACTGCTTCCCAATGTCTTTATCCTTCTGAAGTAACACCCCATTGTATGATCTGATCTCAGAAATATATAACTCTTTTCTTCTCCCTTATACATAGGAATGGAAAAATTGGTGTTTTCATCTCCTTGAATAAATATTTCATTCCTAACTTCTATTTCCAAAATTGTTCTTCCAATTTAAGAAATCTCTTCAAGTCAGCCTCCACCTTACTCAATTTAATTCTATTATTTGGTGATGGATCTACCTTACTCAATTCAACTCTATTCTTTGGTGATGGATCTATCTCTAGTGGTTGTTCTTTCACCTTTATAATATTTTCCAGAGTAGCAATCTTCATAAAAAAATATTTCCAAACTCTTCCTTACTCCAAAGTGCTAGTGGTTTTTTAACCTTTTTCATCTTTTCATGTAGCTCCAAGAAAGGTTTTCTTTAAAACATGTATTCTAACTTTTCTCAATAACCTTCATGAATTTCTTGTTGTTACACCAGAAATTTAGAAAACAAAAAGGTTTGATAAGTAGCCTTTCATTTGAGTTACCTGTACCCTGTAAAGGAGCATGATAGGATCCTTAATGGATGAAATGTTGTACTTCAACCCTTGGGATCAGTTCCAGAAACTCCATATTCACAAAAATCCTGTCTAATATTTTGAAGATGCATGCTTCATTAATCCTCCCATTCCACCTAGTATAGTTGCTATTTGTGAACGTCACTCAAATAAAGCACGCATATTGATACACTGGGCAAAATCAATAGCTTCTTATTGAGTAAACTTCAGTCCTCCTAACTTTTCTTCCTCGTTTATAATAACATTAAAGTCTCCCCCTACCATCTATAAGCATCCTAAGGGGTCTAAATTTCCCAAGTCTTCCTAAAATTCTAGTCTTTCCAAGGCATTACATATGGCATAGACTGGAGAAATAATAAACTCGTATCCTCATATGCCAAATTTCATAATGATATGCTAGTGTGAGTTTTTGATGAGCAACCCAGTCCACTCCTCCCTCCAGAAAACTCATATCTTACCAGAAGAGTTAACCATAGCATCATCAAAACCTAGCAATCTTCTATAGTGATGATTCTCTAGTGGATTCTGAAAAGGTTCTATCAGAGCTATAGATGAATAATAATGTCTTCTATTTAGATCTATTAGTCTTCCAAAGGTATTCTGAGTGTTAATAGACCTAATATTCCAGAAGGTGGCTTTATCAATCATTGATCACAGCTGGTGGCCCTACTCTTACTACTCCTTGTTTTGACGTGAAGCGAAATTATTGACCTCCCTTTCTTTGCCTTAAGACTGTTAGTGTGTCGTGGAGACAAATCTCCACCTTTACTAACGTACATGATATTGTATTTCATCCCATCCTCTTCATCAACATCCTTATTATGCTGGGAACCAGTGTCTGATTGATCATCCAACTCTAGCAAATCTGCCCTCTTCTGTCATTTGCTCCTCTTTTTGTTTTCTTTGTAGCCATGTCTTCTATGTCCCCCTGAAAATGTTGATTAGGAACACCACTCATACCAGCCATCATTCAAAATTTGTTCTTTAGTTTTACATTGGTTTAGATAGTTAAAATACGTAACCTAATTTTATTTTTTCTTTAATGTTCACTCATGTAATTAATAAGTACTTATCACGCTTATTTTAGCATGATTTAGCACTGTAAAGTTATGATACTTTCATTATGACTTATTTTAGCATGATTTAGTACTTTAAAATTAGGATAATCTTCATTATGACTTATATTTTTTGTGCAATCTCATTATTATTTTGTGTTGAATATTTTTGTGTCTTCACTAATATGATATTTTGTGTTTTTCTTAAAAACGTCCTAAATTTTTGTATTTTGGTAGGACTAAAGAAATATTTGAATCATAAATTGATTGTATGTTTTTTATAAATACTTTATCAAAATATTTGAAAAACCTCGAAAACATGAGATTTTCGAAAAAAATTCTAAAATTTGAAGAAAAAAACCTGAAAACCCGAGAAATTAAAAAAAACCTGAGTTTTATTGGTTTGGTTTGATCTATATATTAAAAAATTCGACGCAAATGATTTGGTTTGATATTTAAAATATTCAAACCAACCCGATCCATGTACACCCTTAGTAAAGATGGGTAACTTAATAAACAAACACTTGATAAAAGAAATTGATTTCCCTTCAATAAAATAGAAACTATGTTAAACATTACTTTAACTCTCATGAAATGCATTGAGCTTGATATATATAAGTAATTATATATCTATATAAAGCTAAGCAAGATTTTGTTTTAGATATGTTTTACCATTCATCATGGTCAAACACTAAGATTAATAATATGTCAATTAGCCAAAAACCATTTGTATCAAGTTCACAGACATTTCACTTGTTTAATTATTCCAAAAGGGTTGTTGGTATACTTATCCTTTATTAACTTGTCTTTTACCTGCCCTTTAATATTCGAATGTAGGTTAAGGGTCCCTTATTGATTACAAAATAAAATTTGATCTATATAATGAAAATATCTCCACAAATATATATGAATGTTAATTAAATAATTATATTTTTACTATTTGATATATAAAGTTTTTGATAGTTTTATACTTTTACTTTTTACTGTCTCAAACTCTCAATTATTCTACAATGTGATGAAGTTTGCTTTTGAGCAAAATGCAATTTGTCAGCTGATCATGTGTATGATTTATTTGATTTGTTATCTTGTTTCTAAGTATTTTTCAATAAAGAAATTTTTTGTCAAATCTTAATTATTTAATTGATAACCGAATCGATAAGGCAATATCTTAATCATTCTATAACAGTTTAACATATCTACAAATCAATAACCAATCGATATACAACCCTACTCATAACATATTCCTTGTTTATTTATTTTTTAACCATTCAAAACCTTTTTTAGGGATGAAGTTAGAAATTTCTCTATGAAGATTCAAAATTTAATATTTACTTATAAAAAGCAGTAATTTTTAACTTATGAAGAGTGTCGACCACATTTCATCGTATAATTCTTTAAAATATATCCCTAAGATGATGGGTAGATAGTTATAATTATAAACAGAAATTAAAATAGGATTTTACTATGAAAAGTGAAAAAAATTTCAATAAAAGAATCATCGTAAATTGACTGAAGTTAATTCGAATGTCAATTGATTTAACATATGTATCAAACTCTGGTCGTATTGACTTATCTGCAAGCAAGCAGATAAACTTTAGTATTAACTAGTTTAGTGTACGTAGTTTGAATGTGTGTGTCGTGTCAATCTAAAAATTATATATAAATAGTAATTGTCATTAAAATAAATATAATATTCATATAAATAAAATTAAATAAATATTATTTATTTGATACAATAGTTTAATCTATTATGAAAGGGCAAAGATGAGAAAAATAATTTAATTGTTTATAATATAGAGATATGTTAATAGCTTATGAATTCATAAAGTTGAATAGTTAGAAGTTAAATAATTGATTGATTAAAATTTAATTTTAAAAAATACTCCTACATAAAAAAGAGTAGTTTGATGTTGCAACACAATTTTAATTACTCTTTTTCTTTTTAAATTTCTTATATTACATACTTTTATTAACAAAATATTTGATAATAAAAAATTTAGTTAGTTGCAAAATCTTAAATATTAGAAAAATAATAATTCTTTTTTTCCTTCATAACCTAGACAATTATTTATATAAAATAGTCCTAAATCAAGAGCGAATTCTAAATATAAAGAAATCATAATTCAAAAGCGAATCTTGAAACTGAATAAATAAAAGATAAAATAATAAATTAAGAAAAATAGAGAAAAATAATTTTGTCTAAAGCAGAATATTTTAATGAAAGACATAAAGTTCAAACAACATTTCTAAGGGTCTTCACGTTTTTAATATAGTATTAGATTATTAAATATGATACTAGATTTAGTTGACCTAATCAAATGTATATATCCATATAATCTAGGTATGTGAATTTAAGAACAATAAATATATAATAAAACTATTTTTTTATTCCAATAAAAGGCCAAATTTGTATATCTCCCTGTTGTGACCCTTGTCCTTTCCAACTTTGCCTTCTGGGGTTAGGGTTTCCCAGAAAGATAACTAACATAAAACCAAAATATGCTTCCAAAAACCCAACACATAATTAGATGCTAAGTATGAAAAAGGGCATATCTATATTCATGTATTGGCCTTTGTTGAAATTAGAGGCTATATATGAACATGGGTTGTGGTCGTGCATATTGTGGTAAGATGGTCGATTGGGATTTCTTCACTTTTAATTAAAGATCTGATGCGCGAGCTTAAATTAATCAAATTTTAATATGGGTATTGAACACAAAATAATTTTTTTTATAAGAAAAAAAGAATTAGAGGTTATATACACATAATTAAAGATTATGTTGGTTTCATAACATTAGAGCTTGTGTATGATGAGGTTTCGAGTTGGCTGAATTCAGTAGTTTTTGTTTAAATTTTATAATTATAGTATTAAAAGTTTATTGAATATATGCAATAACAATATGATATTTAGTGTAATTTCACAAGTGAAGTTTGGAGAGGGTAGTTTGTACGTAAATCTTACCTCTATCTTAGGAGTTAGAGAGTTTGTTTTCAATAGACCATCAACTTAGGTAAAAACATTTCGAAAAATTAGAAAATAATGGGAGTGAGGAAGCCAAGACAATGTGTTGAAGAATGACAAACCATACTTAAAAGAAACAATAACTACATCAAAGTAACATGATAATTGAAGTGCAACAGATATTAAATAGTAGTAAAAATGGAATAACAAAAAACTCTCTCGAGGTATTAATACTACGACTAATAGTATGAAAGACTAAGCCAGACAACTCTCAACAACGTACCTTATAAGTAACCCTCTACCCCAAAATTTTTTCCCTCCATAACATTTCTATCTAAGATCATATCCTCTATAAACTACACCTGCAACATGGCATATCTAATCACATCTTCCTAATTTATACTTCTTCAGCCTAGCTACCTCTACATACGTCTCCTATAACCATCCATAGCCAACCTCTACACCGATAAAACCAAATCTACCTTGTTATGTACCTAGATCCTGAAATTCTATTTTTTAAATCAATTATCTCTTTTATTATTGATAGAATAATTATTTTTTAACAATGCAAAGGATAAGCACGACAGAGTTAATTAAAAGAAAAAAAAGATGAATAGAAACTACTAGTAACATTTTTATTCAAACTTGAAAAAATGATAGATATAAGGAAGGTTTCATCATACTTCTAAGATTATATGCAGTGACTAAACATTGTTTATGTATTGCAATTTAGTAGTATTATTTTATAAAATTAAAAAAAAGACAGTATACTAATTTTCTTAGGGAGAAGAATATCCTTATACAATTTAATAGCCTAAATTACATGAAAGTTACTTTTACATTGAAAGTTAAGAACATTTCTATTTCACATTAAAAGTTACTTTCGCATTTATGTCTAAAAAATTAATATTAACGAATTAATTCTTGACGATATCGAGTTGAAATGACTTTATCTTCTTGAATATTTCAATTTAAGGCTAAAGAATTTTCTATCGCTACCATATAATATTCATCGCTACTTGATGATAAATAAAGTATCCGAAGTTGTTTTTGCCTTTTTAAGAGTAATTTAAATGCAAAAAAATGTAAACACTTTTTAATTATTTTATGGCCAAAAATGTTTATGAAGTTCAATTTGAAAAAAAACGTGAAAAAGTTTTATAGACCAAACATCTCTTAATAATTTTTAGTTTCAACATTCTGCTTGATAAGTTTAAGACGATGAGATTTAACAAAATTTAAAGTCTCTTTTTGTTCTTAAGGTGATATTTTTGTTACTAATTTGCAAAGTGGATATTCTTTTAAGGAAAAAGAGTGAAAAATACTCCTGAACTATTTGAAATGAAGCAGAAATATTCCTTTCGTTATGTCTTGATTAAAAAATACCCCTCAAGTAAATTTTTGGCTAAAAAATACCCCTCTCTCTAACGAATATAAAAAAAGGGTTAAAAATACCTCCGAACTATAAAAAATGAAGCAAAAATACCCCTTGGTTAGATTTTGATTCAAAAATATCCCTTCTAAAAAAAAATAAAATCTCTCTCTAATGGAAATGACACCATGCATGTTATATTGACAAAAAGTGTCACATGATCAGTCCACGTGAAACCCCATTTAGGGACCCAAGAGGCTTTCTCCTCATATATTAGGTACGAAACTAGTCTTTTCATGTCAAAAGGGATTGTTATTTCACTTGCAAACGTCTCAAAAAGTCGATCTTTGAACAATAACATTGACTCATCCTCGTTGTAATCATTGTCGCCTCTTTCAATTAGTTTATTGAGTTCAATAGGATCCAATTCTTCAAATTTTTTAAATCTACGTAGCTTCTATATAAATTGTTGTGTTTATGTTAGCAATGTAATACAATTAATATAAGTTATCATTTCCAAGAGATAAATTAGTTACAACTATAAATAAAAGTTTTTTAAAAAATATAGTAAAAATTTGAACTACTCAAAGACTGACAAAAATTGATTTGAAGATGAGTTGGGGCTGAATTCTTTAATAGAAAGAGATGTTTTAAATAATAATTTTAAAATTTTAATGGAAGAGTATTTTTTAGCTGAAAACTAATGAAGGATATTTTTGTTCTATGTTTAATAGTTAAGGGGTATTTTGGCCATTTTTCATTTCTGTTAGGACGAGAGGTATTTTTTAGCCAAAAATTTAATGGAGGGATATTTTTGAGCCAAAAATATAACAGAGGAGTATTTTTAAACCAAAACGTAATGAAAAAATATTTCTATTCGATTTCAAATAATTCAAAGATATTTTTAACCTTTTCCCACTATTTTAATTAGAGGGAACGAAAATGACCCACCCATGCTAATTCCTCTTTTTCTTGTTAAAAGGAGTCCAGGCCCAACTCCACAAAAGTTCAGTTAGGCCCAGTTAAGGACCGTCGAACACATCTTAAACCCTAAAAATTCATTATCATCAGTCTCGCGCTTCTCCCTCCAAGGTTTGTACATCAGATCCCAATCGCAGTCTCAAGAGAAAAATGGTATGCTCTAGCCATGGTTACATTTTCTCTTCACTATTCATTTTTGGAATTTGTATTCATGTTTTTTTTTAATATAGGCTCCAAAGAAGGGTGTTGCAGTAGCAGCAAAGAAGAAGCCGGAGAAGGCAAAAGTGGTGAATCCACTGTTCGAGAAGCGCCCAAAGCAGTTTGGTATAGGTGGAGCGCTGCCGCCGAAGAAGGATGTAACAAGGAACGTGAGATGGCCTCGGAATGTTATCCTCCAAAGGAAGAAGAGGATTCTCAAGATGCGATTGAAGGTCCCACCTGCTCTTAACCAGTTCACCAAAACCCTTGACAAGAACCTCGGTCAGTATACTATTACTACCCTAATTTCCTGTTACGTTTTTGGTTAATTATTGCTGTATTTTTGTCAATAACTCCTGTATGTATTTGCAGCTGCTTCATTTCGATAATGGAGAAAAAGGATTTGTTTTTACAATGTAAAAGCTTAATCTCTGGCCACTACATTCCACTCGGTTTTGATTTTGTCTAGCTACTTCTTATTATTTTTAGCTTTTATTTCAATATGTTTTATGCTGCATGTTATCCTTCCGAGCTTAACAGGAATTGGTGCCATAATGAGTGGTATATGTATAATGTCTCACATGTGAAACCATAATGTGTTTCCATATACTGTACTGTGTACTTGAAGGCAATTGAATGTGTGGTTGTTTATGCTTGGCTTGTGGATTCTTTTAATTCCAATTTTGTTGCCTCTCAGTGAAAGTTTACAAACACCCCTGCTTTTGCTGGGTGGCCAATATGGATAACATCTCCAGGATCACACTCTGAGACTGTTAGGTAGCTTGTTTTATAGTTCATAACCAAGTGGCAGACCAAGCTATTACTGTCCCTTTGAGAAATTGTGAAAAAGCTTCTTTTTTTGGAGAAGTAGAATTAGTTTAGCAACTAATACTATCATGTTTTGATGAAACTGTCATGTGGCTGCTGCTGTGTAACCATTATGTCTAACACTTTGTTTGGGTGTTTGTAACCCATTGTATTTTATTGTTTGAATTCTTGGTTTAAATACAATGTTTATTTTGATAGTTACGTAAATTTTATTGTATTGTATTGTTTAAATCTATCGTTAGGTAACGATGAAAAGTCCCATTTTATGTAATGATCAATTTGGTGTGATTGCATCGTCACCTTATTATTTACTTCTCATTTTGTCTTTATTTTTTATTTAATAATCCTATTTATCCATTATGTACCTTCTTTCATAGTAGAGCATCCCTTACCCTACTTTTCTTGTAGGTTTATCATTTAAATTCTTGATGTGCGACATTAAGCAACAATGGAAAACAATACAATCTCTTCAAATATTGTATTCATTAAAATGATACGATACAATACTACGCAATGCAACATAATACCATACATTATGAAACAATACTATACAACCATCCAAACAGAGTGTGTATAATTGATTGTATTGTTTAACAACTCTCAATTCATCTTTTGTTTGGTTTTACTTGCATGTGGTGTTTTATTTTTAGTGATACTGATTTGAATTTTCCCATTGTCTTTGCCCTTTGAACATGTAGCTACAAACCTTTTCAAGATGCTTCTCAAGTACAGACCAGAGGACAAAGCTGCAAAGAAGGAGCGTCTTGTCAAAAGGGCTCAAGCTGAAGCTGAAGGGAAAACTCCCGAAACAAAGAAACCCATTATTGTGAAGTATGGGCTTAAGCACATCACTTACCTTATTGAGCAGGTTGTTTGGATTTTGCAAATTCTCTTATACTTTCTCCAGCACATCTCTTTTCATCTTTCTAGTAACTATTTTCCATTGATGTCCTTTCAGAACAAAGCTCAGTTAGTGGTGATTGCTCATGATGTGGACCCAATAGAGTTGGTTGTCTGGCTTCCTGCACTATGCAGAAAGATGGAAATTCCTTACTGCATTGTGAAGGGGAAAGCACGTTTAGGATCGGTAAGTAGTATTAAGCAAGTATTCTTCACGCTTTTCAACAATAAAATGCTGATATTGAATCTGTGCACAGATTGTGCATAAGAAAACTGCTTCAGCCTTGTGTTTGACAACTGTGAAGAATGAAGACAAAATGGAGTTCAGCAGAATTTTGGAGGCAATTAAGGTATATCCTTATTACTGGCTAGTTTGTGATTGCATTTTGCTGTAAAGCTCTTGTAGGATTTCTGTTGATGGTTGTTAACTTTTTCAGGCTAACTTCAATGACAAGTATGAAGAGAATAGGAAGAAGTGGGGTGGTGGTATCATGGGCGCCAAGTCACAGGCGAGGACCAAGGCCAAAGATAGAGTTCTTGCCAAGGAAGCTGCCCAGAGATTGAACTAAGAGCTTGCACACTGCAATTTGATTGGAGAGATGCTCTGCCAAGTTTTGTGTTGGGTTCACATGCTTTACAATGTTAAAGTATTAGTTTTGACAAGTACCTTTATGTTTTTTTATCAGACATTTTGTTAGATATTTTGTTGAGTTTGTTTTTCTATGGTATCGAATTCCGCATTTATTCAAATTACTACAATTTCCTTGCTCTTGATTATGAAGTTGTTCCTGCTACATGTGTACAGATCTCAGTATCTACATGTGTGGAAAATGGACTTGAAAAGTAAAAATGATTGGTAACTCTCTCGACTTCCTGAGCAGTGAGCACAATAGAGTTGTAGCTCACATTAATCCACCCAACAGTTAGCTATGAACCAAGAGTTTTAGAGGTGTGAATCCACAAGAGCAGCACAACCTCTGATTCAACTGTCGAAAACAGATGATAAAATACTCCCATTCCTAATGATCACTTTGCTCCGGTGCAAATACATAGATTATTGGTTGTCCGATTGTTAACAAAAATACAGCAACTAATTAACCATTATCCTTAGAAAATAGTTCATTTTTCGCAAATTACTTGAAAATGATCATTTTCCATGTGAAATGAAATTTCATTATAAATACAAGATTTTTAAAAAACACTAAACTGTTCAAACATAATAAGGCAAAAATAGCTATATAGTTTGCTAAAGTTACGATTTCTAGCTACATATTATAAGAGAGAGGCGAATTGTATGTGTATATTTTGTCAAATTGTATATGTATATCTGCTAAATAATTGTGTATGTGTAACGAATATATAAATGTATTTGTATATCTGGCAAGCGAGATTGGGAGAGGAAGGAGTGAGGCAACCAAGAGAGGGCAGAGAGTAGAGAGAGGATAATTATATATGTATATTTGTCAATTAATTGTACATATGCAGCTGGTATACATATGTATTTATATGTGTGGCAAGAGATTACAGAGAGATGCGAGAGAGAGGAAGAGAGGAGAGAGAAAATAGTAACAAAACCCTAACTATAACTATAAATTGTAATTTTTCCAAACGATAGTGGTATAATGTAAATACATACCATATGTTTGCCTAAATATAATAAAAATTTGAAGGTAGAGAAAATATCATAAATGGCAAACATAAAAATCATAATAAGACTTTATAGCTATATTTTATCTAATTACATTCCATAGATAATGCAAGGTTGCTATGAGGTTTTTACTTTGTATATTTATTTCATAAAATATACAAATTTAATATACAAAGTTACTGGAGTTGCTATGGTATAAATAATTGTTATTATTTATGTTGAATAATAGAAAACTAGTTATACTTTATTTTTTGTCTGCCTGGATGTCTATAAAAAAAAAACTAGTTATACTTTAGCTATAAAAAAATATATTTCTTTATATATTTGAATAAAATATACATTCATAAATATTAAGTAGTGCATTTGTATAAGTAAACACAGTTAATTTTTTTAATCAGAACTGAAGCTTGTATGATAATGTAGATTATATAAAAGTTACTTGCATAAAATTTTATGTTATTGATTATAGATTTATTGTAGAGACGTATAAAAAGAGTATAAAAGTTATTTATATATGTATAGAATTGAGTTAAGCATTGTTATTTGTATCTGTATATAAGTAAGGAAATTATGTATAAATACACTTGATAACTACCTTGAAAATAAAAAAAGTATAATACTCCAACACAACACAACATATTTGTTATGATAGGATTTCCCTCCCTGAGATACTCTGCATAACATAATACATATACTCTACAATTCCTATTAATTAAAATAGATATTATCCAAAGATTCAAGACACCTAAAGGTTTGTGCTTGTACGTTACATCTTTTAATGGTTGTCAACCATTATTACATGTGAGGGACATATTTTGGACAGTATATGTATGTGTGTTTATACATACAATTAATTTGTAGACAAAAAATTGTATGAGTATGTGTGTTGATGTTTTCAATCAAACACGATATACAAGAAGAACAATGAAGTGAGAGGCAGAGTCGAGTCGATCAGATCTGATGATCAGAAGAAGCAAAAAACAAAAAGCAAAGTTATAAATACTATGGCCGATCACAATCGATAAAGAATTTTTTTTCTAAATGACATCATGTTATCAGAGCCTTCAAGTGTTCAAAATACCTGAAAATTAAAAATAACATAGCGTTTGCTGATAATTTGCGAAACCTTTGATTCTTAGATGCCCATGTTAGTGGAAACTATAAAGAAAAAAATTACACGGATCAACAAACATATATTAGTTTATTAGCTAATATAAATATAGTTTGAATTAATTATGGCTCGCGACAAACATCTAACTGTAATTACAGTTTGAGTGTTGTATAATTTGCATGATTTATACAAACGTTATGCGCGATTTATACAAAAGTTGTGTGTGAATCAAATTGTATAGTATACTGCAAATTGTATAGCGAATTATATAAATGTTGTGCACGAATTGTATAGCCAAATATACAAGCACTATACAAAGATTGTGAATTGTATAGTGAATTATATAAATATTGTTATAAACTATAGTTACAAAATGTAATTACCCAAATTATAATTGTGAAGTGCGCATAATTAAGATATTTTTTAATAGCTTTATGGGAAAATTCCTCAACTATTTTAAAAAAAAATTATTTGTTTGCAATGGTCATTAATAAAGAGGGAGCAAATAGATCATCATTTTGCATCTTAAAAACGTTGATTACGTGTTACTATATATTTTGTAAATTAATTGTGCCCTCCACTCACCCAACCAACCAATCAAACCTAACCAATGGACCCATTGCATTTAACTTTAAGAACGTGTAAAAGGAACCCTCATGGTCAAACCAAAAGAGCAAAATTGTTCGATGAACCTTCAAGTTTAAATATTGGAAAAGCAAAATTTCATTTTTTTCGGTTCTAATTTAAAGAATGACTAAAGATAATTTCCTAATATTTCATTTAAACATATCTGACAAGTGAAATCATTAATTTATCATTCCACTTTACTCGACTTATTCACATTCATTTTTTTAAAAGATTTGTTCTTTGTTGTGCCACTTCACACGACAAGGCATTAATTCTCGTCACTTTTTAATTCCATAGACATTCGTAGCTCAAGTTAAGTATGTTATTGTTGTAGATACTCTTGACTCATATTCACAAGAGTCTATTACGTAAAGAAGTGATCAAATCACATAATTTTATATCTTTTCTCGATACAATAGGGAGGCTCATCAAACATTATCAAAAGCCATAACAGACTGTGCAAATAATATAAACAACATGAAACATAATATAAAAGAAAAACAATTTGAAATATAAAATTTAATATAGACTACAGTTATTATGCATTTAACATTAGGGCTTCACTACTTTATACAACTTGATGGAATATGAGAATCCCAAAGATTAGATATGTGGGGTTCCAACTTTTTGTCAAGTCCTAATCAATTATGAATAATGATAACTCAAAAGATAAAAAAAAAATACAGGAATATGTATGGTATAAAGATATTTCTCTGCACCTTTGTATCTCAAAAAATAAAAAACTACAATGTAACATTTTTTATAAAATATTATGTTATTATAATTAAAAATATTTTAAGTTTAAACTTTTTTTAATTTTTAATAAAATAATTCATAATAACATAAATATATAAAAATTATTTTAGATCACAAATTATAAAAAAAAAATCTTAAATATCATATTAAATTAAATAATATTATAATAAAATAAGACAGAAAAAGTGTTGGGTTGAATTTTGGACCACTGGCTAAATGAATGGACCGCAAAAGGCCAGCACTCATCATTTTCTTTCCTCATAATTTTACTTGTTGAATAAATTTATAAAGTAATTTTTTTTAAAAATAATGAATAAAATATTTTTATTAATGATATTTTAAAATTTAAACTATTGTAATTCAAGTAGTATGGAAAATAAAGGTAACTCCTAATGTATATTTATCATTTTGACAAACTCAATAAGAAAAATGAAGAGATTATTTATTACCTTTTTTTAAGGTATGTTGTTGCTCTTCATACTAATCAAGTGAAACAGAAAAGATAGACAAATTTCTTAAAGAAAATGCATCAATCTTGATGGGAGGGAAATGAGAAACAACTTCTCTTTTTTGAGTTATTCAAAGTCACATATACTTGAATTCTTCCAAATTTTAATATCAGAGACAACACTTATGACCATTTATAAAAATAAAGATATGAAATTACAAACAGGTATTTGTGACTTTGATATAACTTGATTTTCTTAATTTTTTTTTTGAGAAGTAGTGACATTGGGACATCATCAGTCTTCTCATCAAAATGTATTCATGTTAAATTTTCATGACAATCCATAGAAAATCTAATACACTTGGTCGATGTAATCAAAAATTGCCCAATAATTAAATTTTTAGCATAGAATCTAGTTTGTTTTTCCTTTCAACAAATTTTTAGTCATTATTTTATTTGTGTTTCTATGTCGTAAGTAAATAAATTGAAAATGATATATTGTCAAAGTAACCTCTATTACCTCGGCTTGACCAGTAGAGACCTCGACCATCAATTCACATGTTATCTTACACACATCTCGGCCGTCGCCATCACAAGTATCAATGCACAAATAATAGAGATGCAATATGCATAATCACAATTTTATCATAATATCATATCATAATGATATTAATGTCTCAATATCATCAATAGGTCAATATCATCGGTACCTTAAAGTCACCACAGTCTCAATATATCAATCATGTCACCACCTCAATCGTATCACAACATAAGTTCCACTCCCATCTCAATATCAGATAATTTCACAAGTTCACATATAGAGTGCAATTACAAATAACCCACAAGTCAATGAATTATAATATAAGTCAACACCCTTTAATGATCAAGCTTAAGGAGATATAATTCACCCCAAAATACTCTATCATATACATAAAGGAGCATACAAGGTTCATTCACACTTAACAAAAGGTTAGAAGTTCACTTGCCTCAAATAAAGTCTCGAATCAAGTCGAAATCGCCGCTTTCCCCCTTCTACAGCACTCCAACTCACCAAAATCTATTCAAATATGGCATCACAATCACATAACGAATCTAATGACACTAAAATCAATCAATTCAGAGAAAAATAGTACAATGATAAAAAATCTCATGTCAAAAAACGTAGATGGAATCTAAAAATTAAAGTATGAAAATGTTCCCAATGTGATAAGGAGTTCGACGGTGAAAATGAAGTTAAGATGAGGGAGAAATCAACGATTTAAGTTTAGGAAATCGAAGCCCAAAAATCTCAAATTTCACCATTAAAATCCCAAAATTAGAAATTAAAAACATAAATTAATCAATGAAAATCAATGAAATAGGTTAAAAAATAGTTACCCAATCATTTTGCCTTGAAAATTTTCGAAATCCCTCTTTAGAACGAAGCTTGAAGGATTGAAAATGGTGAAAATATTTTTTTAAAATCACTTTTAAAGAAACCCACTGTTCAGGCATCAACAATACTCCGCAAATGCAGAAGCCTATTAGGTTTAAAGCTCCCCAAACACGAAGGGTCACGCGCTTGAGCTCCGCGAACGCAAAGGTTTGGGCAAGTGTACTCTGCTAACGCGGCCAAAATCCGCGAACGCAGAGGACAAAAATGACTTGCATCAGAACAAAGAAAACCAACAAATATACAACATAATTAAATCACGAACAAGATTTTTGAAATTCATTCAGAACTCCATGAACACAAACAAAATATGAAATCCTACCAAAAATGATGATCCAGACTCAATGGAATCATCATAATTCGAATTCGGAACATCCTTGGTCCAGAACCTGAGAAAGATCAATTATACTAGTTTCAGACTCAAAAACTCAAAATATTCTTGGAAGCTCTAAAAATATTACAATGAATCCATTTCTAGCGTTAGTTTCATCACCTAGAACCATTGGAACTAACGAAATTTCAATACGAGCCCCCGAACTCCGAATGTTGACCAAAGTCAAACCTATGATTCAAAATGAACTAGAAATACAACTTTGGGTCCAAAATCCTCGTTTTAGCTTCGAATATTGTTTTGCAAGTTCTCATAGAACCAAAGTCGACATTCTAGAACTGATGGAATCGACAAAATCGAGTTTCGACACTCAAAACTCAAAATGACCTCAAAATTCAATTTTCAACTTTAAGCCATTTAAAATTCTTTCTTTTGTAAAACTCCAACTTTTTACAAGATTTTCAAAATTCGACTTTTAGACTTATCCAATAATGATCCAAGGCAACTTTCGGGAAGGGCAAAATGATAATTTGATCGAAAATGCCAAAAATGACCTTCGAGTTCATTACATTCTCCTAGACCAGGTTCGACATTTCGGAGCTATGGAATCGACAGAATCACAATCTGACACTCGAAACTCAAAATGATTAAAAAACTCAAAATTTTCAACTTTAAACCTTTGAAAACTCTTTCTTTTGCAAAACTCAAACTTTTTACAAGATTTTCAAAATTCGACTTCCAGACTTGACCAAAAATGACTCAAGATAACTTTCAAAAAGGACAAAATGATAATTTGACCAAAATACCTAAAATGACCTTCGAGATCATTACAATAAAATAAAAAAATATCTAGCAAAATTGAAATGAACGATCTAGATGAGCGTCATTTGTTCTGAATAATAGAGATTATACTAGAAACATACTTGAATTGTTGCAAAAGACTTATATTTAGAAGGTACTAAGTAGATTTAGCATACACAATCGTGTACCAAGAGAAACACTTGTGATCAAAGATGATAAATTTTATTTGCGCTATGTCCGAATTTGGACATAGAGAAGAAAGAGATGGATAAAATTTCATATGCATCAGCAGTTGAAAGTCTCATATATGCACAAATTTATAACTGTCCAGATATAAAGTACATAGAAAAAATGTTAAGCCAATATTTAAGTAATCTCGGAATGGATAATTGGAAAGCAGCAAAACAGGATCTTCAAAGAACTAAAGATTACATATTCATCTATCGAAGGTCGGGTTATTTAGAGACCATAGGATGTTCTGATTCAAATTTTGTTGAATATCTTGATAGTAGGAGATCCACATTAAGGTATGTTTTTATGTTAGTTGAAGAAGTAATTTTATGAAAGAATATAAAACAAACATTCATAGTTTCTTCTGCAATAAAAATTGAATTTGTGGCCTGCTATGAAGCATCAAATCAAGGAATATGAATAGAAAAATTAATCATTGAAATAGAGATAGTCAATGGCACAAAAAAAGCATTGAAAATTCATTGTGATAATAAATCTGTTGAGTTATATTCGAAGAACAATCGAAGTTTGTCAAAGTTAAAACATATTGACATTAATTTTTTTATTGTGAAGGAAAGAGTTTAAAGTCATCTTATGTCACTAGATCATATTTGTACAACTCAATGATTGCGAACCCTCTCACAAAAGATTCGTCGCCTAAAATGTTTCATGGTCATGTGACTCAATATTGGTGTTGTCGAATTCGATGATGAGTCATTTTAGTGGGAGTTTGTTATTCTATTTATGCTTTTTACATGTTAGAGTTTATTTTCTATACAGACTGAAGTTTTATGAAATTTATGAATTTCATGTGTTTATTGATAACTCTGATAATAAAGATAGTAATTTTCTATGGTAATTTTGCACAAGGTATAAGAAAGTGATTTTGGACTGTTAGTCATAAAATAGTACCAGTTGAAAATAGACACGACTCAGATCATCATGCATGTAGTTTTTGTATTTGATCTATGTCATTGGTATTGCTGATATTTATGACCATTGATAAATTTATTTGCGAATGTGTTATGAAAACTGCTTTGATCCGATATTGGCATTATCAATGGATTAGATTGTTTTGAGATATTTAAAATAAGATAGCAAAATATTGTGCACAATAAAATTTCATTGATGTACTATGCTTCAGAAACACATGGTCCAAGTGAGAGATTGTTAATAATATCTATTTTATGGACTTATATATTAATATATTTGTATATAAATATGCTATCATTTAAAGAGACTCATTTTTTGATATAATAAAGGGATAATTTCAAATATATACAATAAACTAATTAATTTACAACAAATATAACCCTCTTTTATTTACATTAAAAAAATAGCCCAAAATCGTAGAAAATATATATGACTATACAAAATAGCTTGCCAAAAATCACAGAAAGCATACATTGACTATACAATGTAGCTTATCTATACATGTGTTATACACTGAATATACATTACAATACACTCTAAACTAAATATAGCTTGACTATACGTGAAATATATACTGACTATACATGTCTATACAATGAATGAGTATTGTTTTGGTTTATTTTTTGACAAATAGTCATGCACTGTAATTGTACCTATAATAAAGTATTATATATTTGGGCCTAGAATATAAATATCTATTAGTTTGGATTAATTTTTAGATAAGTTAAAATTCCATGAGCTTTTTCTTATTCGTTATAATGATAAGAAATTTTTTTTAATAGACATGGTCTCTAAATCAGAAGGATTATGTTTCTTCTCTTCTCCTTCCATCTCAAAAAAGAAGTTCAAGATTTTAGAAGATTTTATCGTCTTCAATCAAGTTATGATAAGGTTAGTTCTCTTTTCATCTTATAAATTTATATCTCTGTTTAATAATTTATTTGTGATTTTCGATAAATTTTCAAAATTAATATATTCCTTAATTCCTAGTCTCAATGGTAGCGTAGAATCTTGAAACTAGAAATTGGCATAAATTTCTTTAGAATAACAAAGACAAAATTAAACACCTTATGTCAATTGGAAGAAAGCATCTGACTTTCTTTGTTAATTAGCATCTTCATTATTTTAAAGAATGAGTGTGCCCTTTGATAGGGAGTTGTTATATGTTCCCTATTCTACATCTCAAAGACTTGGAAATTACTCCTTCCGTCTATTTTTACTCGTTCAATTAGTAAAATTAAAAAATAATTTATCATTTATGTCTTTAATAAAATAATTATATTTAAAAGATGATATAATTAAATCAATCAATACTGAATATAAGTAAGAATAGAACTTGAAACAAATTCTTCTTATTATCAAAGACTACATGCCATTGGAACAAATCTCTGACCTCATTTTATTACTCCATTATTTTTAGGTAATTTTTTTATATATAGTTCTTGTAATACTTAAATTGTGATTTTAGTCTTTGTAATATTTGGTTGTATACATTTAAGCTTTATTTAATTAAAATATTAACTTTTGATTCTTCTATTTGTGAATATTTCAATCATTAACTGTTTAAAATATGTGATTGTTGACTTATTATGTTAATAATAGTATAATATAGTTCTAAAAATAATGGAAGAATAAAGTTTCTGTAAATAATGTAATTGAAGAAAAAAAAAACCTTCAAAATACTATCCATAGAAATCACTAATTTTGTCAAGTGTTGTTTAAATTCTTTCTTGAATATTATAACATTGTTGGACGGTATGAAAATCATTATAAAACATACTCCCTCCGTTAATTTTTACTTGGCCCTTATACTATTTTAGGATGTCCAACAATACTTGTCCAGTTTATGAAATCAAGAAATAATTTTACACTTAGTTTCTAATTTACCCTTGTCATTAGCCATAGTTATTTTTCTATTACATTTTTTAATATATCGTACCAATTATATTCAAAGGGTGATTTGATAAAATTAGCCCTATCATTTACTACTTTTTAATCCATATATCAAGTCAATAGAGGTCAAATAAAGATGAACAAAGAGAGTATCTCCTCGGTCTCAATAACTATTCTTGGACTTTTGATTGAGATTAGTGAAGTTGTTAGCCTATTTTTTCTACTATTGGAGGATTTGGGACGTTGTTATCACATATATTTGTCAAGTTTTATGGCCAAACACTATTTTCATGTTTTTTCGAAAAATATTTGGAGCCAAACGACACTTCGTCTAGTTGGATTTTCTTTAGATTTTTAACTTATAAATCAATAGAAATAAGTTTTAAAATTTTAATTTAAAATTAAGTACTTATGAATATTTTTTTCAATTTATCCAACTATCATAGAAGCACTTAAAAGTTTTTAAAATCTAAAAACACTTAAAATAAGTCAATTAAATAGATTTTGGCTTATAAATCAAAAGTCACAAATTAAAAATTCTAACTTATAACTTTCGATTTATTTTAATTATTTTAACTTAAAATCAAATATACGCCTTTTAAATTTATCCGATCAACTTAAAAATACTTTAAAACTATTGCAATTTAAAATAAGTTAATATGAAATAGGGAAAAACACCCACCCCCACCCCCACCCATATATAAATGGTCATTTGCCTAATAGCCACTTGGGTTGTCCTACTTTCATTTATTACCTCCCCAAAAATTTGTATCACTAGGTTTGCCCTCCTATGTTTTTTTTCCCTACTCTAAGTTAACAAATAGTCAACCCAAAAAATTGGAAGGGAAAGTATTATTTCCTCGGTTTTAAAATAATTGAATTATATCACACATATTAATAAAAAGAAATAAAGATAAAATTTAATTATAATTTTTTATTTTTATGCTTTTCAAACACTCATTTAATACATTATTTATTTCTAATATAAAATTCAACTTTAGAAACTCAATTAATGAAACATAAAATTGAAAAAAAAAATTCAACATATCCCTTGAAAAGTGAACAATTCAATTATTTGAAAACTGAAAAATCCCTCAACAATTCAATTACTTTGAAACAGATGGAGTATAATTACTACAAACAAATGAAGAATACAAATTGATGTACTCTCTGTATGCAACACTAGTTGTCCACTATTGAATTGATATATGGATTAAGAAGCAGTAAATGATAGAAATAATTTTATCAAATCATTTTTGAATATACTCCCTCTGTTACAATTTGGTTGTCAAGGTAAGGACTGACACATCATTTAAGAAAAAAATTAATAAAATATGTAATTTGACTAAAATAACCCTAATAAATATTATACTTTTTGAAAATTGTACCCTAACAAATACTAGTAGAGTTTTCACATTTAAGAGTTGTGATTAGTAAGGGTAGAATTGAAAAAAAAAATTTAATTCTTTCTTGATTCTTTAAATTGACAATTAATTTGATACAATTATTTTTAATAACCCTGATAACTAAGCTGGGACAAAGGAAGTAATAAATATAATATGTTAAAAAATGTAATAAAAATAACTATAATCAATGATAAAAATAATTAGGAATTAAGTATAAAATTATCTCTTAATTTCATAAAATTGACAAGTATTGTTGAATATTCTAAAATAGTATAATGGACAAGGAAAAATAAATTGTCTAAACTAAACGTAGTGATTAATGAAATTACCCAATTTTCAAGTGAAGTTAATAAAAAATGACAAAAACCCAAGTGGAGGGACTTTGTAGCAAATAACAATTAATATTAATACCTCAGGGCACATCTAAATTTGTAACCGAAAAGAAAAAGTTGAAAACCCAAATCATAAGGCACTATATATATTCCCCTCACGCCTCCCCATTTTTACTCGTCTTCTTCCCCAAATTTTATGGGCTCCGAAATTTGGGACGCATTTTAAGCACTTTTTCTTCTCGCTTTCCTTTGAATTTCTTTTTGCAGAATCGACGAAGCAAAGGAAAGAGATGAGTAAGTACGTGGAGCTGTTGGATACCGGAGTCAGAATGGTCGCCAGATTCAATTCTCACTGCCCTCAAACTTCCCGTATGTACTACCATCCTCCCGGCAGCCACGACGAAGAGCAACACCTCAACCTCCAATTCTTCGGCGGCGGCGGCGGAGACAACCACCAGATTGGAGTCTCCTGTGGGGAAAATGTGTCCGGTGTTGTTTCTAAGAAGGGGACTGATAGCACTGATTTCATTCTCTATACTCTAGTTTAAACCTATCACAATTTTTGAATATTTTATATACTTTTCCAATTATTTTGCTCTCTGTTTCTTTTATTGTTTCCTGGAAAAGTGGAGGCTATTTGCTCTGTTAATTTTCCTTTTTTTTGGTTTCAGAGGTTCTGATCTGGCATTCGACGGTCCAATTAAAGCTCTTTTTAGCTTAAATCTTGATATTATTTGAGTCCGCCTCCATTAACATTATTAATATCATAAAATTTTATATATTAGTTATATATTCCACAATATATAAAATAAATATTACATACTACTAAATATATAAAAATCATATATACATTATTTTTTCTAATAGATTCTTCCAACTAACCCCTTAATGGCTAGCGTAAAGTTACAGCATTATTATTATTATTATTTTACTTTTTTGGTCAAACATGAAAATTTAATCGAACCAAGTAAATCAATAAGTTTTATTATACAAAACTATTAAAAATATCTCTATACTTGATGTCTATTGACAGTTTTAAAAATATTTGACAGTTTTAAAAATATTCTTCTACTTGATTAACTAAATAAAAAAAGTATTTAAGATCAATTAGTCAAGAAATATTTTTAACACTATCAATAGATCAAAATATTAGTGTCAAATTTAGAGGTATTTTTAATACTTTTCTCGTTTTATTATCCTCTTTATGTGGGTGGTGATGAAGTTTTGAAATCTTGTATAATTTTACTGAAATAATTAAATTATTCTGACTAGTAAATGTATTTGTTGTAATAAAGGTAGGTGTGGTGTATAATATGTCAAAAAATATTTTATACTAATGTGTTCATTTGTTAGGTGAAGCAGGTAAAAGTTGAAACATTCAACTTTAGAGTGTGTTAAGTACGAAAATATTTTTTAAGTTTTTCTATATTTGATTAGTCAATATAAAAAATTAAATTCCTTAAAATTGAAAATATAATTTTTATTGCAGCAGTAAGAAGTATAAATTACAACTTTATTCATTTTTATTTGTCAATTAATTCAAAATAGTTTTTCCACTTTTATTTATCACTTTTTAACATATCAAGATTTTTGAGATGAAATGAGGGTTTTCAGAAAACAATCTCTCGTAATGGTAAGATCTACGTACATTTTATCCTCCCCAGACTCTACTTATGAAATTTTACTGGATATGTTGTTAACATATCAAAAAAAATTCTATTTTATCTTTAAATTAATTACTTATTTCTCAAAATTTATTTAAAAGAAAATATTTTATTTTACTGGTGGCAAACAAAAATCGTCGGCTAAATTCTACATTGGACCAAACTATATGGTCAAATAATTAAAAGTAGGAAAAGAAGACAAGTCAGGGAAATTAAATGGTAAGTGTTGAATATTAAATTATTTATATGCAATAAGTGCCCTTTAGTGCAGCACTTAATAGTGATTATTTATATGCAATAAGTGCCCTTTAGTGCAGCACTTAAGTAGTGCAATGTGCACTAATTGCAATATTTT
>JBCEWC010003618.1:0-29697 GCA_038996855.1 Solanum aculeatissimum
TACACCATGGAACCTCCTCCTGAATAGATCGCGTCAGCTCATCCATCACCAAGGCAAACAAATAAGGGCTCAACACAAATCCCTGATGAAGTCCCATCTCAATAAGAAAACACTTTGAGTTTCCTCCCACCATTCTTACCTGATTTTTGGCTCCGCCATATGTCCTTTATCACCCTAATATATACCATTGGAACGCCTTTCACCTCTAGGCACCTCGATAGTACATCCCTCAGAACTTTGTCATAGGCTTTCTCGAGATCAATGAACACCATGTGGAGGTCCTTCTTTCTTTCCCTATATTTCTCTACTAATCTCCGAATAAGATGAATTGCTTCAGTAGTCGATCGCTTGACATAATATAGGCAAAAGTATGTGTCACGATCCAAGCTAGGTCTTAGGTGCGACATGGTGATCGAAACCCTGAAGGACCCAAACCAAGCCATCTTAGTATATCAATAAACGTTCATAAGGCAATTAAAGCATCATCACAATCTATAGCTAAATAGGGAATGAGCCTCATTTCAACATCTTAAGAGAAAGAAAGCAAGCAAGCTTTATCCCAAACGAAAAGACAACGTAGACTCTTTACACAATCCAATATGCCTCTACATAGTCTAGCATACGGGAGCTAAGACATGTTCCTAGCTCATCTTCAAGAAGATAATGAAAGAAAAGACAGTCCCGAAGTGTCGTCATGAACAATGATGCAAGAGATAGTGTAAGACGGGCTTGCCTTTGAATCATAAGGACTCATCAATCTTTCTTCAAGTAGTATTCAAAGCTAGCCACTAGAGGAAGGAATGCTAGACCCTACATTATAAAACAATGTAGGCTCTACATTATAAAACAATGTAGGCATAGAGTATGCATTAATACTTTGGATGTATTATGTTTGTAGGCGATGTACAATTACATAGCATAAAATAAAGTGCATTAGTCATGGAATGCAAGGCCATAATTACATAGCATAAAATAAAGTGCATTAGTCATGGAATGCAAGGCCATAATAATAGAGACATAAAGTAAAGCATGAGATAAGATGCAATTTAAATCATATGGGCAAACATCAAATTAAGGTACACCTTAAAGCAACTTAGTCATTTTGTGGGATATCAATTTTAACCAACAATAAGACCATGCGAGCTATAACATGGAATTCAATGTAACTCCCACATCGAGAAAGGAGAGGCTACTTTGCCAAGGTAGACTCTGTGCTAGTATATTTATTGATTAATGAACTATTTGTGGATCCACTAGCTAGGCCTATAAGGCAACCTATGGTGGCACCTAGTTTTGGATGAGAGATTCTCCTAGGATTCCCTGGGAAGATAACCTTAACATCTTTCAGACCGAACTCCGCCTAAAGCATTCTCGGTGCTACGTCACATCCCACGGAAGAGTAAATCATAGTACATCAAAACAATGAGAAACATATCATAGCTTGAGTCATTGAAAATCATCATTCATATAAACTAGCTCACTAAAATCTTAGTGATTCATCAATGTGAAAATTGTCTTTATCACAGGTAGAATCCATGATTAAGTGAGAAAATCCTTTTACCAACAATCATTCATTCATTTAGGACTTTCATAAATCATACATAAGCCTCTTCATGAAACATTGGTGAGTCCTTTTTCCTCCATAATCATAGTTCATCATAAACTAGGGTAATTATGTGTGTTTAACCTCAAATCAACTTTAAAACATTTAATTCGATAAGACCATGCATAACTACAATAGAAATCATCAATTGAAATCATAATTATAAGAACCCACATTGGTACTCATGAACCCTAGAAAGCCTTGTAGAGATTTTTTATTTATAAATCATCAAAATCATGAAATTAAAAACCATTCATGCTTTACTTGGATAAAGAAACGGTAAATTAAAATCCAAATCATGCAATTGAAAGAGAATTGAACAAGACCCATAATGAAATTATGAACCATAGATAGAATTATAGAAATTTATTTGAAAAATCATCAATTTCATGCAATTTGCATCAATTCATATTGAACTAGAACAATAATCATATTATAAACCATAACTTGAGAAACTGAGAAGACCCATACAAATATATACTTAAATTAGTAGAAAAAGTAGGAATTTCTTTAGGCTCAGTGGGTTTGAGAGACCCATGGATGAATTCCTACATGCCTTGGATAAGAAGTTAGAAGAAACTTGAGGAAATCCGTGAATTTTGATGGAGAACTTGGAGGACTGTTTGTTGTCTTTAATGGGGATTTGAGAGCTTTTGTACAGTGAGAATTGTTTTGTAATTAGTGAATTGTAAGTGAATGAGGAAAAGATTGAAGGTTTGGGTATTTAATAGATTCAAATTTTAGTCCTAAAAACGTCTAGATTTATTAACTAATATGTAGGGAAAAATGCAAAGTACCCCTATTTAAAAACTGAAATCATGACAAAAGGGATAGACCAAGTTCGCAATGTGGAGATGGTCCATTATAGGTAATTTTTAAGCAAAGTGAGATTTTGGCTAAGGAGAAATTCCCTTCTGGATAAGGAAATTTTGACATTTAATTTTTCAAAATACATTCCCTAAAAAAATCCATTGAGGCCATTTCTACAATGTTTTACCTTATAATATCATATTCCAACCTCCAAACGCCCGGGATATTATAGTATGCATCAGTACATGAAATGCACCTAATATGCGAGAATTGTAGTTTGCGACATAATCATGATATGCAATTGACCAAGCTAGAAGCATGATAAAAGTCTCATTTCAAACACAGTACTACATAACGAAAGCCTTAAGGAGTGTTAGAATAGGAATATGAACAAGAATAATATTTACAATCCTACTTAGAATAGGAATAAGAATTACCATAGTACATAGAATCCTACTTGGAAAAAGATTGTATTATAGTATAGTTGGAAAAGGAGTCTAATATAGTATCTATGAATAGGGTCTCAATGTAATAATGTAGAGACAACAATTCAATAATATTCTTCTCCAATATTTCTCACATGGTATGAAACAATCTTTTAAACTTTGTTTGGGAAGTTCAACACTGCAATTGAGGAATTTATTACTCTATGTTTTATTGGCATTATGCATCAAATTCAGTATTTCATGAGAAGACTAAACTCAAACACATTGAGATTAATTGTCAATTTTGTGAAGTCGAGTGATCAACTTGCAGATATCTTACCAAGCTATTCATTGGTCGTCATATTAATTACATTTGTAACATGCTAGGTACATATGACTTGTATACATTAGCTTGAGAGGGAGTGTTAGAATAAGTATAGGAACAAAAGTAATATCTACAATCCTATTTAGAATAGGAATAGAAATAACAATAGGACATAAAATCGTACTTTAAAAAGGATTGTATTATAGTATCCTAGTTGGAAAAGGAGTCTAATATAGTATCTATAAATATGGTCTCAATGTAATAATGTAGAGGCAACATTTCAATAATATTCTTCTCCAAAATATTTCTCACATAATGAAAGACTTTAGAAGAAACATAAGTCATTGGAAAGTGTACTCATTGTGGGGTATCAACTTTAGCCAACACTAAAATCATGCGAGCCATAACATGGAATCCAGTGCAACTCCTACACTGAAAAAGGAGAGGCTACTTACCAAGGTAGATTTTGTCATATCATAATGTTATTTATGGATCCACTAGCTAAGTCATTTAAGACAACCTACAGAGGCACGTAGTTTTGGAACTAGAGATTGCTACTAGAGACTCCCTTACCAAGTCTCCACCTCAAAGCCCTCTCAGTACTAAGTCAAATCCCAATGGAATAGTAAGGTCAATTATCAAAACATAACATGAGGAAAGGTAGTAATTAACTATTAATCCATTTCATAAAGTCATAAATATGAAGTTGCTCATTAAATCATGATTCATATAATGTGAGAAAACCTTTCAACATTATGAATTTCATAAATAGGTGACAACGCCTTTCACCTTACATTCATTTGTGAGAAAACCTTTCACAATCATGATATTCAACTTGAAAGCATTCTTTAAACATAACTTGTCATCATCTTGAAATATGCATAAATCTTTCATCAAATCATGATCATAGTTCATAGTGAAAATTAGGGCATAATGCATGGGTTCATGAAAATCATTTGAAAATTATGAATTATACTTGAATTATGCAATTAAATCATAATTGAATGAACCCAATCCAAAATCATCAAAATCTCAGGTTTCTAACTTGAAAATCATAGAAGAAGCAAGGAGAATCTATGGGACTCCAGGGATGAATTCCCACATACCTGAGATGAAATCTACCTTAGGACTTATGCTGATATTAAACGAATGAGAAATATCCAAAATTTTCCTGGAAAAATAACTGACGGTAGGTTTTACGGACACCTTCTACGGTCCATAAAACACTTCACGGATCATCCTAGGCTTGTGGAAATTGGGAAGAAAATTCAAGTCTATGAAGTTTGATTCACGAGGCACTTTCTATGGTCCGTGGAAGACAGTATGGTCCGTGAAACCTGTCGTAGAATCCACTTGCTGAAAGTCCCAGATTTCTAAAGATTAACTCTATGGACTCTCTGCGGTCCGCAGATCCTTATATGGCCCCTACACGCACCAGTGAACTTGTTGCCTGAATTCAAAGGCTTCACTTATACAGATCCATCTATGGTTTGTATAACTTTTCAGGACCCTTCCTCTTGTCCTGTTCAAAAATCCAACCCAACTTCTCTAAATCTCCACCCACGGACATGTTCTATGAGTCGGAGAAACATGTACGACCCGTAGTTGTGGTCTGTGGCAACTTTTCTGAAATTCTGAATTATCCAGCAGGATTCTCGAACCCCTTTCACGATCCATGGAACTCTTTACGGTCCGTGGACAGGGCTCATGAAACATTGCACCAACAAATTTTCTGCCTTTATTTCCTTCATTCCAACTTCTGGGGTGTTACAGTTTTGGCTTCCATCATCTCTTTTGGCTTTTGTTGCCTCCCCTCCTAATTTGGCAGCTCAACAGATCTGATGTATGTTCTGGATCCAATTCATGCTTGTGATGTAGAGAAATAGATTCCAAATTTGAGCAGTGAATTTATAATGCAAGAAGAGATGGTTCTTTGTTTTACTTGTCATGTTGCACAAAAAACACCTGGGGACCAGCTGACTGCCCTTCTTCCATAAAACTTGTGTTAAACATGCTCTCTTTATCACTAACCAGGTGAAACACTTTACTTTTGTAGGAATGCCACTCTTCCAAAAATAATTCCAATTTTATTTTGGACCCCCCCCTGCAGTCCCCTTTGTAGGCCTTGTTGACTGAAAAAACTCCATCTTTACTATGTTTCCTCAGGATCTTGTCTATGGCTGTTATAGTTATATTCATAACAACTGGCTTTCTCAGTAGCTCTCCACCTCCCAGTCATCAAGTAGTTCTTTAGAAGATATGTGTCATCCCTGTTCTATTTAACAATCACTCACTTTAGCATCCAGGTTATCACAGATAAGAAACAAATCAGAAAAAAGTTCCCTAAGAGGGGTTTAGTCTATCCAGTCATCTTTCTAAAATTTAGTTTTGTTTCCATTACCCACCTTCATATACATATTTCCTTCCATCTGTGACTATAGGTTCCTGATTGTCCTCTATAGCCCCACCCCATGTGGTTCACAAGTGATTTATGTACATCAGGGGTTTAGTTCACCATATTTTGCTACTACAACCTCCTTCCAAAGAGCTGCATCTTTGTCATTGTATCTTCACAACCATTTCATGAAAAGGCTTTCACTTTGCTGTCTCAAATTTTTGATACCTAGACCCCCTCTGTCTTTGCTAAGTAGTAGTCTTCCAGTTGACTAAGATATAACCCTTTCCCTCCTTATTACCTTGCCATAGGAAGTTCCTCCTATGCTTGTCCAGTTTCTTCCTATTAGGTCGTACATAGAGTGGGGGAAGAAAAACAAGTGTGCATGTGCTCTTCGCAGATGAAAATATCATTTTTTGTTAACCTACAGCAGAACCAATTAGCTACATCAGTGTGATTTTGGTTTTGTATTAAGCACTTTCAGGGTTGAAAGTTAACTGAGGAAAAAGTAGTCTCTTTCCTATAAATGAGGTCCCTCAGTCCAACAAATAGCAAATATATTGGGACACTGAGTAGAACATTTGCTTACCATACATTTGGGCATGCCCCCTGGGTAGCAAACACAAGACAATGGGGATATGGGAATACCGATGGTATTCTGGAGATAACTGCAAAGAAACTTGCTAGATGGAAGGTACAACACTAATCCCTAGGGGGTATATTGATCCTCATTTAACTCTGTCCTCGACTCTTTGTGCATACTATCAAAGCTTTTCATTGCTGAAATGAATAAGGAGAAAGGGTTCTCCTGTCTCAACCCTCATTCTGATTCAAAAAAGTCCATTGGTTCCCCATTCACAAGGACAGAAAACTTAACTGGTTTTATGCATACCTCAATCTACTTCACCCATTTTCCTACCAAATCTATTCAGAAGGAAATGGTCATAAGCTTTAATATCCAATTTGCACATTAGACCAGGGATGACTCCTTTCATTATTGAGTCGATGCGTTCACTAGCAATGAGTGTCCATGATTTTCCTCCCCTTTACAAAAGCCATTCGATGTTTGTGATCAATTTAGACACCACCTGTTTTAGGCATTCAGCCAAAAGTTGAGCAATGATCTTGTAGGCCTCCCCACTAGGCTGATTGGCCTAAAATCCTTCTACTCTGATGCTCCAGGTTTCTTTGGGGTTAAAGCAATAAAAGTTGCATCAAAGCTATTCTCAAAAAACCTGATTAGAATGAAAAAATTGAATAGTATTAATGATATCTCCTTCAACAGAGCCCAGAAAGTCTGGAAGAATACCATTGGATAGCCATTAGGGCCAGGAGCTTTCTCCATCACACACAAGTTCAAACATTTCCTTATCAGTTCTTCCCCTGTTCCCCGAAAGGTCTCTGACTTCACGCGGATGACCTTTGACTCATTGAAAACAAATATTGATAATGTTCATGAATAAGCATATGATTATAAAGATTAACTCAAACTGCACAACCACTTTAATAGCCTCACGCGTATTTGTGTTGGTCGTACCGTAAACCACAAGATACATTCAAGTCCTAGCTAGCTAAGCATCACACACATCATCAATGCTTTTCCATTTTCATCTTTTCAGCTCGTCTTATCTCCCAGAAGTTCAACCTTATGGCTCATCTGGATCATAATTTAGAATTTATTTTTCTCATCTTCTAATTCACTCCTCAACAGTTTGATTACTTGGGACCTAGATCAAGCTTAGCCTTTTCACTTGGGGGCTGACATTTGAGATATCAAATCCAACTCTGTTTTCTCTTCTTTTGCAATGCGGGACTTTCTATCCTGTTGCACGTTTCCTTCTAACAATCTGAAAACCCATTGAGAATGAACTGAGAAAAAAATTCAATCACACACTTTTATCCCTAACCTACTGCTATAGGAATAAAAAAAATGAAGGAAACAGATGGGAGAGACAGCAAAGAGAAGGAACGATTGAGAACGATTGAAGACAACTTTAATTCTGATATGTTTTAACCTTTAGCTACTAAGTCTTGCTTTTCCCTAGTTTGCTTGTGTGCTGCATACTTGACCCACAAAGAAATATTTTGTGCTTGACCGAGCATAAGAGCATTGCCTAACACCACTTTTAAGCTCTTATTCTCATTCATTCATTATAGTTTTTCTTTTTAGATTCATCACAATTCAGAGCCTCTTATGTCTTATTTTATCGACTTTACCCAACTTCAATTCAATAAAAGCCAGCTATATGATCACAACGTTACATTAATCTACCATTTCAGCATCATATACAAGTCACCTCCGACACAATTTATGTCCCACTATGATATCATGTGCTGAATAAAATGAGAAGAGTAGAGACCAGTAGTATGCACACTAATTTTAGTTTAAATACCATGCAAATTTAGAATTCCCTCGATAAATATAGCAATTCATATCTAGTATCATAAGGTTATTAATAGGGTTATGATTCACTTGATTAAATGAACTCAAAATACTACCTAAAAAGCCCCATTCAAAGATTACAATCTTGGAAAGTATCAGTGGTAAGAAGAAATTCAAGGAAGTTACAACAAAGAAGCTAACCTACCCAAATAAAAACATATAAATATAGACAGACACAATTATATTGGACTCCCTAACACAATAATCCCCCGTCAAAGGCCCTAAGTGGCTATAGCTTCTTCCTAAAGCATAGGAAATAGATGTTTCCCCGAAAATGCTTCACAATAGAGGATAGCAGTGTGGTGTGCTAATGTGCAAGTGAATAAAAGTTTCTAGTCTTTAGCCTTTCCGGCGCAGCATCTTGAGGCTTCCTGTTTTCCTAGCATGTCACACTGAACTAGAGTGGCAGATTTGTCTCAATGCAATGCACCACAATTCACTTTTTACCACGTGATGTCTCCTTTTCCCTCTTTTGTCAAATTTGTTCAAATCTTTAGCTGGTTTGCCTCATGTGAGATCTTAAGTTCAATTCATGTGTTTCGAGCATATATGTCTGAAAATCATTCCCTTTGCATCAATGGCGTCTAACACCTAAACATCACAAATTTCAATGTCTTCATGCAACAAAATGTCAAATTATGACATTCAAATGAGAAAAATTGCATAAAGTACAGTAGTAATTTTAGGTCGAATGTTTGCTGGTATTTGAGCAGGCAACGATGACCATTTCTGTCATTGAAACACTAGCTGAAGATGCATTGGCAGATATTCTCATGGATGTGATTCCCATCTATTATGAATTTATCTTGAAGTGTCCTATGGCTGGTGAAGTGGAATGATTATGGAGTCCAACCAGAAAGTTGTTATGATCCCTTGCTCTTCATTGACACACCCAAGCAAACCATATAAAACACCAATGACATAAAGCATGTGAACTCCCTGTCGAAAACAAATAACAGTTAGTCCTTGAATAAGCATGATGTAAAAGAGAAAACAAAATGCATAACCACTTTAATAGCATCATGTCCATGTGTGTAGGTTGTAACTCATAATAAGTCTCAAAGTAGGATGCAAGACCTACTTAGTTAATTCAGAAAAAACTTTTTTCTATTGTTTTCCAATAGACTTCTAATACATTTTCTTGGTCTGTAGCTCGTGCAAGACTTAGGACCCGTTTGACCATGATAAGTTTTCACTTTTTTCTGGATTATTTTTCACTCTATTTGAAAATCTATGTCTGGCCATACCCGAAACCCTATTCACTTTTTAATTTTTTTAAAAAGATTTACCCTAATTTTTTTTTAAAAAATAACCCCATTTGAATCATATTACATGTTTAAATCACATTTCATGTTTTTTAAAAAGTACAGTCAAATTCTAAATATTTATTGCAAAAGGTATAGCCAAACACAACTCTAATCCAACCAAAAATTCCAAATAAAGTGATTTTTTTTGTTGTCATGGTCAAATGCGCACTTAGTATTAGTAATTATCTTTAGATTAGAAGGCGTTGTTGGACTTCTTGCATCATTGGGTTAAATATTATTCATTTGCTTAGATGAGATGAATAACATTGATGATAGTTCTCTTGAATTGCCTCGTTCTTTGTAAGTTCATCATTTATCAAGCAATTATTTTAAGCCATAAATAAGTAACAATATGTTGTGGTGTTGGTGCATCCGTTGCGCCATTGCAATATAATGCATTTAGGCAAAGCAATGCTAGTCTCTTCAAAATTTTATTTCCTTGCATATAATGATCTTGGGGCAAGCCCAGTGCACTAAAGCTCCCGCTATGCGTAGGGTCCGGGGAAGGGTCCGACCACAAGGGTCTATTGTACACAACCTTACCTTGCATTTCTGCCAGAGATTGTTTCTAAGGCTTGAATCCATGACCTACTAGTCACATGATGAAAATAAACTGTGCACATGTAGTGACTGGTGAATGTGGAGCATTAAAATAAGGACATAGGTAATTGATTTACAATGATGAAAATAAATTGCACACGTTTAGGAAGAAGTGAATGTGACGTATTAAATAGGGCTGCTGAATTTTTTATTTACTCACCCTTTGCGTAATTTAAATACTATTATTTAATTAGAATTTGATTCAATGCAGTCCAAAACTGCTTCTGAATGTGTAATTCAACCTTCAGGTAATTAAAATATTACAATATAATATTTAATTGATTAGATATCTTATAAAATTTTGATTTACAACAAGGGAAAATTTGTAATACAACTTTGGGGTTAGGAACTTCCCATTTTTAGTATAAACTAATTCTACTGCATGTGCGTCGCACGTGTATATAGATCAAGTTACATATAGTACATATTTTAAAACAATAATATTAATTTCATCGTGCAATTAAAATTCAATTTTCTACGATAAACAATAGGATCAAAGGATATCATTAGAAAATGTACCTTCGCTGAATGCACTATATATAAAAGTCCTGAAAGCTTCACAAGCCATGACTTACAATGCAATTGTATTATCATAAGTAAAATGTCGTTGTGTGCGGAAAAATATACATCATCTATTTCATAGATTTATTATTTTTGAATTGAAACTTAAACGAAATAGTTTTTTTTTAATTGAATATTAGGGCTCATAGCTCCTTTTATTCAATTAATAAGTATGCAATACCGGGTTAGTAGAGCAAAATAGTAACTCCTCTATCGAATAAATTCTATTCTAGTGAATTCAGAACTTACAATTTATGTGTTTGGTTTCTTAAATTAATATTTTGTACATATTAAATGAGTTTTTTTAATATAAATAAAAAAAATTGAATCTAAGCGAATGAATTTTTAAAAATCCATATCTTTTACTCTACCTCCGCTTTTAAAATATCTTTAGTAACTAAATCTTGAATAGAGGAGCTAAACTTCTTTTAAATAAACAATGTCATCTCACGTCAAAATGGTTCATCGCCTATACACACTTTAAATATAAATATCCTACCCAAGAGTAATTTTTTGTCTACTAATTATTTATCGTGTGTCTATATTTATTATAATATGAGACAAATATCAAACTTGATTAGTAGTTATTCCTCCATTTTAGTCAATTCCTAAAGGAATGATGTTTTTCTCTTTCAGAAATTCTTTAGTTTCAGTTTCTACATGATATGTTTAAGAGCATAAGATTAAAGAATATTTTGGTACGTTTGACATATCTTTAATTTATGATCATAAGATTCAAAAATGTTCTTTATTTTTTAAACTTTGTGTCAAATCAAGATAGGCCAAACAAATTCAATTAGATGGAGTATTATTCAACGCAAGGCTTTTGGGTTCTTAATAATTTGCAGAGATTATAAGCGATCCCCACATTTATCTGTCAACCTATAAACTTCAATATATTATTATGCATTCAGAAAGTATAATAAGAACATAATTTACTATATGCTAACAAGCATTAAAACATATAATTAAAATATTTACTATATTTCGACAAGTGTTCATATGAAAATAAAAAAATTCAAAATCATAGTATTTTCCTCATTAAGAGATGTCAAATTTATGTCTTTGGCATTTAATGAAAACCATAATATTATTTAAATAAAAACTTCATATTTATTTCATTTTATCTCGAATTTCAAGTGTAGAGATGTGATTATTTCAAATAATGTACATATGGCATGTCACTACTTCAAAGTAAAGTTTTGATGATTTTATACATATAACATCTATATACACATTTATATTTTTTTGAAGGAATAACAATTGTAACTTTCAAATATATGTTATCTCTAATTATAAAATTTTGGCAAAATCAAAGGTAATGAAATCCTTGGCCTTTTACAAAATGATTAGAAGAAAATGATCTTTTCGGATCTTATTTGTTGAAATGAAGATCTCTTAGATATGAAAATGAAAGGTAATTGTTGTATGCTTCATAATGTTAAGGTTTTCTTTCCTCAGTAGCATTGTGATAATTACGATACTCGTCTTCCATCTCCCTCTAGTCAAAGGATCTTGATGGAGTAGTTTCATACTGCAACCTACAACTAATCCATATATACTTGCAGCTCTTTTACTTCAGTACAAATACTTGCAGCTCTGCTGTTAAGAAGCCTAAAAAAACATTATGTATCTCTTTTATGCTCTTTAGTGCATCCTATTACCTGATTCTGCAAAGGGGTGCCCCAAATAATTTGCTCCCATTACTTGTCCTTTTCTTTACTTGCTGGATAAGTTGGTTTGCTTTTGAACGGAAGCAGGTAAATATGCATTAGAGGATATGTACTAGATAAAAGGCAAACATTCTTGTTCTGAGACAGTATTTCTTTCCGAGGGGACATGGATATCTGTTAAGATTTTTGGAACTCATTTCTTTGAGACTGAACCAAGACTTGCTGATTTTTTTATTTTCTTGATCCATTCTCTGACTCTTTTATTTTCTTATTGAATCTATTACGATGAAATATGGCAGTTATAGCTGTGGGATATGCCATTGAAGCATGGAGGATTCTAGAAGATCTAACTAACCATGTTGATCTTATTCTAACGGAGGTGGCCATGCCGTATTTGTCTGGCATTGGTCTTTTGTCAAAGATTATGAACCACAAAACTCTCAAGAATGTTCCGGTGATTAGTAAGTACCTTTCCTACGTAATTTATTTTTGCTTATTCATATTCAAAATTTTGCTTAATATCTTGATGATGTGATACTTTTAACTGCTCCACCTGATGAGTTTTGTGTGCAGTGATGTCTTCTAATGACTCTATGGGTATAGTCTTTAAGTGTTTATCAAAGGGCGCAGTTGACTTTTTAGTGAAGCCCATTCGAAAGAATGAGCTTAAAAATCTGTGGCAGCATGTTTGGAGGAAATGCCATAGTGTAAGTTTATGCAGTCATCTTAATTTGTAACTGGAAGTTTTGAAAATACCCTCTTAAACCTTGCCACTGATTCTCTGTGTAGAAGCACCTTATTTGACTCCATTTAAAGTTGGAACTTTAACATATTATTCTCTTAGACCTCTGTTCTTCATGTTGTCTTAGAAGAACCTTACTACGAACTTTATATTGGCTGACCCATTTCACTTTGATTTCTCATCCTTTCCTCAGTCAAGCGGAAGCGGGAGTGAAAGTGGTATACAAACTCAGAAGTCAACGAAATCCAAAAGTGTTGAAATGTCGGAAAACAACACTGATAGCAATGATGCAGCTGAGAATGGAAGCTTTGATCTGGACGACAGGGACGGAAGTGACAATGGAAGTGGCACTCAGGTATTCTTTCTTCACGGTTATAGTTTAGCATGACCCTTCTATAAGTGGTCTCTTATGTTGCAGCAACTGTCCAGTATATCCCTGTGCAGTTCCTCTGTATTCAAACGAAGGGGATAACACAGTTTCTTCTTCTTTCTAGTTAGTATCTGAAGTTGATGGGTTTTGAATAATTTTAGTAAACAGAATATTTTTTCAAACGAAGGGGATAACACAGTTTCTTCTTCTTTCTAGTTAGTATCTGAAGTTGGTGGGCTTTGAATAATTTTAGTAAACAGAATATTTTTCGGTGTCAACCATTTTGTTAAAGTTTGGTAGTTTTCACAATTCTTGGTTTATCTTGAAGGCATGATCAATACATATATCTATTATATTAGACAAATAGTGACTCCAACTATCCAGCTCCTTGGTAGTTAATGTTTCCACACAATCCCGTCCACCAGGTTCCTGACAATAACTTGTTCCTCTCATTGCCAGACTACTTCACCCCCTTCTCCATTCGTAGCTTTCAAATTGAATTTTCTCTTATACCCACATACGTTTTATATATAGAAGTGCTTTGAAACTGTCAATTAATGAACGTTTCTAGGCTAACTGACTGTGATAGATAATTATTAGGTAAAAGTAGTCATTTTATTCTTAAATGCAAAAAATGGAAAAGAGAACAAGTTGTAATGCAACTCTTCTATTGTCATCATCCAGAAGGTCACTTTTGCCTTCATCCAAAAGCCCTGAAACTCCTTCTCTCCCAGCATGAGCTATTAATTGAGTCCGGAATCAAAAGGGTATAATTTTTTTGAGAAATAACCAAAACGGCAAACTATATTTTTATATACCAAAACGGCAAAGGCGCAGGGCCTGCTGCGCGTTGCCTTAAATCTTTAACGTCGTCTCTAACGTCTGATGCATAGTGACAGTGAAATAAAGGTAAGGCGCAAGCCCTGCTGCACCTTACCTTTCAGATTCTTTTTTTTTTTTAATTCTCTGCACTAGGCTCATACAAATGTTTGCAGATTTGACAATTACTTTATTTACAAATTCTGTGCACTTTCAATATTATCAACAATGATTTTAACTATTTTGACATAACTTTCAATTACTTTTTAGGGCAAAATAAAAAATTAATTAATTTTCTTAATGAACACTAATTTTAACTATTTATAATAACTAATATTAATAACTAATATGAGTAAAAGAGAAATATTAAATGATAAAAATTACGTGCTCTTTGTGTTTTAAAATATTTATAAGTTTTTGGTTTTTGCTTTTTAAAAATTTAAATAATTTTTTATTAATATTTTATATGCATTTTATCATGCCAACGTTTGATTTATTTTTTATCATGCCCACATTTTAATATTTCTTTATCATGCCAACGTTTAATATATTTTCCTTTAATAAAAAGAAGATTAGGAACTCGATGTTTAATAAGTACATGGTGGTAATGAGATAGACTTTCGAGATTGTTATTTCTTATTCTACCAATTAAACGATCTGAATGATCACCTACAATCGTATGTAGAGCTAGTGGGTAAACGTTAAACAACATAGTGACTTGAATATGGAAGCGTATACGATTGATCACCTACAAATATTTTAATATTTTAAATATTTTATCAAATATTCAAGTCATTCATACGAATAAAATGACTTGAATATTTGATAAATATTTTAAAACATAAATAGCGTGTATTCTTTATTTAGTTTTTATCATTTAATATTTCTCTTTTAGTCTCATATAGTTATTAATACTAGTTATTATAAATAGTTAAAATCATTGTTCATTCAGAAAATTAAAATAAAATTTATTAATTTTTTATTTTGCCCTAAAAAGTAATTGAAAGTTATGTCAAAATAGTTAAAATCATTGTTGATAATATTGAAAGTGCATTGAATTTGTAAATAAAGTAATTGTCAAATCAAACATTTGTACGAGACTAGTGCAGAGAATTAAAAAAAAAAAGGAATCTGACAGGTAAGGCGCATCAGGCATTGCGCCTTACCTTTATTTCACTGTCACAATGCATCAAGCGTTAGACACAGTGTTAAAGATTAAAGGCAAGGCGCAGCATGCCATGCGCCTTTGCCGTTTTGGTATGATAAAAATTATAGTTTGCCGTTTTGGTTATTTTTTTTAAAAATTATACCCTTTTGGTTCCGGACTCCTACTAATTAGACACAGTCAAGATTGGATAATTTTAGGTCAGAAAACCCAGGTAAAGTAGAACTTATTTATCCAGGTTAGCAACAAACGGAGGCCAGTTGGAATAACCCAGTCAGTTTTAGGGTAGGAATGAGCCGACACCAATCAAAACTTTGGCCTTATCCAAAAGCTCTGATACTCCTTTCTCTCCCATCATGAGCAACTAGCCAGACAACAATCAAGATTGGATAATTCTAATTGTAGGCCAGCAAACTTAGGTTAATTAGAACTTATTTATCCAGATTAGCAACAAACCCACACCAGCTGGAATAACCCAGTCAATTTTAGGTTAGGAATGAGCAGACTCCAATCAACACTTACAAATACTTTCGAATTTAGTTTATATCTACTACTTAGAAGTTATTCTGTAAAGGAGAGCATTGACATAATGGGTAATGTTACTGCCATGTGACCTAGAGGTGATGAGTTCGAGCTATGGATAAGCCTCCTGCAGAAATGCAGTGTAAGGCTGCGTATTATAAATCCTTGTGATCCGGCCCTTCCTCGGATCCCGCACATCGCAGGTGCTTTACTGCACCGGGCTGCCCTGTACTTAGAAGTTATTCTGTGTTTTTGATCTTTTTGATCCCTGGAAAAGAGAAAATAAGTACGGATCAATTCTTTGCATTGTTTTGTAAACAAGTAGCTTCTATGTTCCTTAATCTAACTGTTAACCAGACAGTGAAGTGGTGGGAAGTACAGAACTTAAGATTGGTAAGTGGCATAGAACAGTGGGTTAGATCAGAGAAGATGGCGAGGATCTGGAAATCATATGGAGAAAAATTGGGGAATTTAGGTGAGAGCAAAAAGCCCCTATTTTAGTGAGATGGCAGGGATATTTTAGTGAATCAAAAAGTGTGTACATTGCCAACCTATTACACCCATGTAGCAGGTAAAAAGTAAACACACACTCACATACATTAGATTGCCCTAATATTTTTTAACCTGGAATATGCCCTAATACTTTGTAGCAAATTAGCTTTGTAGAATGATATGGACAGCCAATTATGCTGACATAGTTATGGAAATCTCTGACATGGTTGTTTTGTATTATGCTAACTATTTATGACTTTATTGAAGAGTGATTGTAAGTAGTTCATCAAAATAATCTGTTGTATTGAGATAATAGCTCAGACAAATAGTGATTGTGACTAATGAAACTGATTAAATCAGAAAAAAGTTTTAATCAGTTTCATTAATCATGATCACGATTTGTCTAAGCTATTATCTCAATACAACTGATTAAATCAGGAAAAAAGTTCATCGACTCAGCCATTCATATCTGATACATAGAGACCTCAAATTCAAAATGCTCTCAGGCACTCTTCCCTAGATTTTTCTCTCTCCTACTTCTTAGGGATGAAGAACACCTTTTTCAGTGTTTCCAGCCGGAAATAAACCTTTTCCTTGTTAACCCACCCTCAGTTACCACCTTCTGTGATAGCTACCAATCCTTGTTCCTTTCAGATCCGATTAGACAGTTTCTGCACAAAGATGAGGGAGTATAGGATTTATTTCAATGCCGGTTTTAAGTCTTTTCTTATCACTAGGTAGACATCTGATAGTGCTATCTGGTATGAATGGGTGGAAATAAGTCGTAATATGATGAGAGGATCATCCATAAGCAACAAGATCGTGGAATGGATTTGTTTTGTGCTGAGAGAGGCTTCCAAAGATCAACAGAAAGTAGTTAGGAGATGGAAAACCACAGACCATAATACAGGGTACTTTTGCACCAGGAAATTTAATGAATATGGTAGATACATGAGCGTATTATCCTTGAATGGAGGTAGGAGAACAATCATTATTATCCTGGAAACAGCTTTGCATGTTGGTTGGTGTGATATTGCACTTAAGATAGAGCACTTCATTAAATTTTCTTCAAAGTTGGACTTGACAATTCTTCCCAGAGCAACTAAAACCAACTATCCATATGTTGAGGCAGTACAAGTAAGTAATGGCAGTCAAGAATCTTAGAGAAGCTGAGGTGAGGATACAGAAGGGAAAGATTGATATCAAAGTAGCTTCTGAGTTTAAAGAGGATGGTTTGCTCAAAGGATGCTTGGCAGGGTATGTCAGAAAAGACATTTAAGAGAAACCCACCCTAACCGATATTAGGAGATGGTAAACCAACAACTGGAAATCTGCTTTTGGGGTTAATATATATGAGATGTATGGAAACTTATTTCCTTTTGAGTTTCCAAATAGATTCATTGCTGAGAAGATTCTCGAAAGTTACTGGTGTTGGAAGAAATCAAAGTTCAACCTCGAATGGCGGAATCCTATAGCTGGTTGTATTTCAAACTCGGTTCCAGTTAAGACTAGTTGGATCAAAGTTGTTGATGTTCCTCTTCATCTTTGCTCCAAGAAAGTTTTTCAAGAAATTGGGGAGCTTTGTGGGGGATGGGTCACCACAGGAGCTAAAAAATGATTTGAAGTGGGCAAGGATTCTGGTTTCTAATGATGGTAGGAATATACCAAGAGAAGTGGTAATAGTCCGAGAAGGGATCATTTATCAAATTCCAATATGGACAGAATGTATTATGAGATTCCAAGTGCAATCGGAATCCACCAGGGAACTTCCCGGAGGAGGAGGAGAGGTGGCTGCTGAGGTTTCTGATGGAGCTATGGACTGCTGGATCAAAAAGGGTTCATTTAGTTAAGTACAAGAATCCCTTGATTCCAGGGATTTGAAGGACAGTAAACTTGTGAGTTGTGCTTGTCTTAACAGCTGGCATTTTTAAAACTGGAGGGGTACATGACCAGCACATGGGACTTTTAAGTGCACTTTCAGAGTTTGTCCTAGCAGAAGAGCCCATTCCTACAGCCTCTATTAAAAGAAATTTGGGCTTGATTTAGCTAGTCAAGTCATATTAAATGACTTTCACGGCAGCTATTGGATGGAAGATAAAAACGACAGAACACTTGAAGTCTTAGATTTCTCTGTATCAGAACAACTATATCTGCATGCAAATACGCAGATCAACACCCAGCCTATTGATGATAACTTTCACGAGGTAATTCAAGATGAAACAATGGCAAACTTTTCTTCGAACAAGCTCATGCAGCAGGATATCTACAAGTTGTTGTACACCGAAGCTGAAAAATGGAGACCCACTGAAATATTAGCAACCGCCCAACAATCACAAATGTTGAAAAAGAGGCATTACAAGCTAATTTTTGAAGAACAAGAGGTTTTTGAATGTTTGAAGATGTGTGCTATCGATAAAGCCCCAGGCCTGATGGGTATAGAATGGGGTTCTATTTAAAATGTTGGGAGGTTCTAAAAAAGACATAATGAAGGCTTTTCACAATTTTCATTCAAATGAAATGTTTGAAAAAAGTTTCAATGCAACATACATGCCTTGATTCCCAAGACGACAGGGGCAAAGGAGCTCAAAGACTTCCGACCTATTAGTTTGATTGGAAGCTTTTACAAGCTGATCTCTAAGGTCCTGACACAGAGATTGAAGAGGGTGGTGACAAACAACAAATGGCTTTCATTAAAAGCAGGTAGATAACGGATGCGGTGTTGACAGCAAATGAAGCAATTGACTCCAGAATCTCACAAGGAAAACCTGACATTGTATGTAAACTTGATATTGAGAAAGCTTATGATCATGTCAATTGGGAGTTCATTCTTAGTATGTTGAGATAAATGGGTTTGGGGAGAAGTGGATCAACTGGATTAAATTTTGCATCTCTACTGTAAAATTCTCCATCCTTACTAATGGGGTTCCAGAAGGTTTTTTAAGTGCTGGCAAAGGGATTAGATGAGGGATCCTCTATCCCCTTTTCTTTATCACAGCAATGGAGGGTCTAAACTATATGTTAAATATTGCTAAGACAAGAGGAAGGATCCAAGGATTTGAAGTTGCCAAAGACAGTGGGAGTAGTTAAGAGATCACTAATATGCTGATAACAATTTAATCTTTGTGGTGCTGAGGAGGAACAATTGCTAATACTGAGGTTGATATTGGTTTGTTTTGAAGCCATTTTTGGTCTACGTATAAACTGGAACAAGAGTCACCTTTTCCAATTAATGTGGTCCCTAGTATGGAACATCTATCACAGATTTTGGGAGGAGTGGTATGAGCATTGCCATCAATATGTCTTGGCATGCCTTTGGGAGCAAAGTCAAGAACCATAGATATCTGGAACCTAATTTTGGAGAAATGTGAGAAGAAATTGCCCAGATGGAAATTACAATTTTTGTCACTAAGAGCTAGATTAACCTTGATAAACTCTGTCCTAGATGCTCTACCAACTTACATGTTGTCCCTATTTCATATACCTCAAACATTGGCTCAAAGGTTGGATAAAATCAGGAGAAATTTTTTGTGGCAAGGTAACGAGGAGAAGAAAGGATATCACCTGGTCAAATGGAAGTATATTATCAGAAGCAAAAGACAAGGTGGATTAGGTATCCAGAATCTTAAGAACCAGAGCAAAGCTCTTAAGGTGAAATGGCTATGGAGATACCCACAGTAGACTCAAGCTTTAAGGTGTAATGTCATTGAAAAAGCAAGTATGGGGAGCTGGACAATTGGGTAAATATAGAAGTCAATACCCCTTATGGTGTTGGTCTTTGGAGATCCATCACTCTTCTGATTGTTCCTTAAAAGTCAATCTACTATCAAGGTACACAATGGCAACAAGACTCTTTTTTGGTGAGACAAATGGATGGATTCTGATAGTTTATGAAGCTTATTTCCTGATATTTTTGCCTTGGCTCAACATCAATACAAGACAGTTGCTGAAATGTGAACACAAGGCTGGGATCTGGTCCTCAGAAGAAATTTAAATGATTGGGAAATTTCAAGTCACTGAATTGTACATGTTTTTGGGGAACTTTCAAGGGCTACAGAGAAGAGAGGATTTTTTATGGTGGAATGAGCATAGCAAAGGCATATATAAGGTGAAAAGGGGATACAAGATGACAAACCAAATTGGAGCTCAAATTATTAAGTGGCCTTAGAAGCACATTTGGAAAGCCAAAGTGCCACACAAAGTGGCATGTTTCACTTGGCTTTTGACTAATGAGGCTGTTTTGACTCTTGATAATAGAGCAAAGAGGGGAATTCCATTGTGCAACATATGTCCTTTATGTGGAAAGGATGCTGAGACAGTTAGACATCTCTTCCTACACTGTACAGTCACTATCCAACTGTGGCAGATATTTCTCAATCTCAGGGGCATCTCATGGATAATGCCAAGTATGATTGTTGATACTCTTTTCAGCAGAGATAGATGGAGGATTATTCCTTCTTGCATTTGGTGGACTATTTTGAGAGAGAGGAATGACAGATGTTTTGAAAACAGGAGCAACAACGTGCAGGAGATTAAACTTAAATATATTTTATTGTTCTGCTTTGGTGTACAAATGTTTACTCTAATGAGACACAGTCAATTCTAGACGTTTTAGGGTCCATCTAGAGTTAGGATCAGTTCTCTGAAAGTTATTTTGTTTTGTTTTTTTTACCTTCCTCTGTTGTAAATAAGTTTCTTCCAGTACTACCTAAGTACTATTACGATACAAATGTTACCAGTTTCAAAAAAAAAGTTCATTGACTCATACAAAATAATCCAAATCAAGCAGGTCTGTGATCTCTGATATTCCCCCTATTCTGTATGAAAACCTGTAGGGTATCTGACAGTTACCTCCCATATAGTTTGAGTAATTGCACTATTATTATTATTCTTGTTCTGGATTTGCTTAGACTCCCATCCCCTCGAACTTGACCATAAAAGGTTGAAACTATCCCCAAAGTCGTGCAGATTGAATTAGAAACATATGGATGGTTCTTTGGGACAACTAGAATTGCCTCAAAAGTTTGGGTCAATTTGAGCACCTAATACAACCCAAATTGATCCATAAGAAAACACTGAAAAATAGAAATAGTATTCAACTTGGTTGGTTAGGGATACTTTTGTCTCTAGGTATTCATGTGCACTCTCTATAAACGAAGTAAAGCTTTTGATTTGGTTTGTTGGGTGTCTCTTTTTCTTCACTTTCACTCTCTTTATAATGATACTGACTCGGGTGGGTTGGTTATCATGACCCATTGTTTAGACCAAATGACCCACTTATCTTGACTCAAGTGAACTTCCAGCATGGATCATAGATCATGAATCATTCATTGGCTCATCATGTTTTAGCCCACCCAAATTTAGTTAACTTTCGTATTTATACACATTCCATGAACATGATAATACATATTGTATACTTGTAGGCAGCAGAAATTGAACAGCTAGCTCATGTTTGTGGATCTGTGTATTAAGTTATTGTAGCAAACTCAGGAATCATAAACTCCAACATCTTGATCCATATTCTTACTCTAGGTGTGCAGATAAGGGCATGCAGTAACATTCTTCCACTATAAATCATCTTCTTATTTGCTTTTTGGCAGAGTTCATGGTCCAAAAGGGCCGTTGAAGTCGAGAGCCCCCAACCCATGTCACCATGGAATGAATTGGCTGATCCCCCTGATAGCACTTGTGCCCAGGTTATCCATTCAAGGCCAGAAGCACTCAGTGCTACGTGGGTGCCTGCAAATGCCACCAGAGAATGTCTCAATGAGAAGGATGAACTGGGTACGTTGCTCTTCCAAGTCCCATGGATCACAAAAAATCTTAGATCAAATTCTTTTATCTGCTGTTTACTTTTGTTGTTGTGTTATTATTAAATCTGTTATATGCATGATGTGATTTGCGTCTCAGGAAATGCTAGAACAGGTAAAGACTTGAACATGGGCATCGCTAGTGTTCCAGAGCTTGAAGGCCTATCAGGTAAAGTTATGGATGGTTTAGCAGCTTCTACGAAGGACAAACATTTGGAGATAGATCCCAAGGATAAGGAGAAAATGGGTAGAAATGTAAAGCTGAACAAGGAAACATGGGGAGATGACCTGAAGGACAAGGATGTTTGGTATATGGGTGACATAACCAACACATGTATGCCTCAAGTAGAAAGTATGGCCAATGAAGTTCCAAATGATCCTTCCAAGATCACGAACATCAAAGAAATTGCCACCTATGACAATAAAAACATTCCTTCACTTGAACTTAGTTTGAAGCAACTTCAAGATGTTGGAGAGAATGGGACTGGTGTGCAAGAGCGCAATATACTCAGGCATTCAGATCTGTCAGCGTTCTCTAGGCATGTCATTCAACTGTCACTAAAACTCAACAACTTGACTAAAGAAGCTACAATTGCTAATTGATTGTCATCACATGCAGGTATAATGCAGCTTCAACTGCTAATCAGACTCCAACTGGAAACGTGGGTAGCTGTTCACCAATTAATAATAGTTCAGAAGTTGCAAAAACCGAATCAATTCATAACTTGCAATCCAAGTCAAGCAGTACCCCTAACCAGCGCTCAAATGGAAGTAGTAACAACAATGACATGGGCTCCTCAACAAATAATTTTTTCATCAAATCAGACACAGTAACTGACAAACCAATAAACAAACCTACAGTCGATGCTCATCCCTGTTCTGCATTTCAACCAGTGCAACATGGACATATTTCTTCTCTTCAACCTATGGTTCCAGGAAAGCAAGATGCTGTAAAGGCCGCCCTGGGTCAAGCAAGAGTGATGCACCAGAAGTTCCAAATTCAGCACCACCATCATCACTACCATCACCATCACCACCATGTACTTAACTTGCAGCAGCAACAACAGCTGATTAACACTGATGCTTCATCTCTGCGAAACGGTGTTGAAGCTGCTCCAGATTGTGGAACATCTGACATGGTAGGTACTCCTGTTGAAGGAAATGCTGCTAATTATGGAAGTGCATCAGGAAGTAACAACGGAAGCAATGGGCAAAATGGAAGCAGTGGCCAAAATGGGAGCAGCACTGCTGTAGTGGCTGAAGGAACAAATTTGGTTGCTGAAAATGAAACTGGTGAAAAATGTGACATTGGCAGTGGGAGTGGAAGTGCGAGCAGAAGTGGTGATCACTCAGCTCAAAGAGTGGCTGCTTTGATTAAATTCCGGCAAAAGAGGAAGGAGAGGTGCTTTGAGAAGAAGGTAATTGTTATGGTTTCAGTACATAATTTGAAGTTTTACTTGGATCAAACCAAATTCAGTAGTTTGTTGAAATCCCACTTAAAATTTCTTTCTATGCCGTTCAGCATACCAATTCCCTTGTCTCTTTTCTTTTTCGTTTTCATTATAGTATATTTTTGCATACAATAATTTGCCCATGAAGTCAATGATGCAATTTTGCCTACATCTCATCAGTGAAATGAAGAGTTCTTTGTGGTTCAAACTTTGATCCACAAAATTTGTCTTTTCTTGGGTTTAAAGCTATTGAACAGTCAATAGATGGCAGAGGAACAAAACTTACCTGAATTTTTTTCCCATACATTTTAGGTCCGGTACCAGAGTAGAAAGAGACTCGCAGAACAGAGGCCACGCATGCGAGGACAATTTGTGCGTCAGGATGCAGACAAAAGTAAAAGCAGCAATACAAATTCCTGACCCTGCGGTCTTAATTGGATGGTTCATGTCAAATGAGTTCAAGAAGCTTTAGCTTTGATCACCTAGGTAGGGAGGAAGCAGTTTGGTTCCACAGCTAAATTTATTTGGTTGAGGCATTGCTGTCTAGTAATAATTGCTTATTGGAGATCATATTAATTGGGGAGTCCTATGAAGACGTCATTGTTATATAGTCAGTTTGAAGGTACTTATTTTGGACTTCTAGATGTTGGGATACCCTAATAAAATTCTTCAGTATGCTGTGCTTTCTGGTGTGCTTAAAAGTGCTTTTCCAAAGTCCCTCATGTAACACTTGTTACATTTTCGTGCTAATATCATCCGTGTCTCATTTTACACTACAGGAAGTTTAGTTCTCTGATAGTTCACGTTTGTCCTATAATTTCTGAAGGGATTCCCAGCAGAACTGTAACGCATCTGTCCCAAGATGGTGGGATAATCAAACCCAACCTGTTTAACCCATTTAAGTCGAGCAGTTTATTGACCCGTCTATTTATTAGTTCAGTTCATTTCAATCCATTAAAAATTGGGTTCATGTGTAATTCAAATTGACTCTATGAGAAATCGTCAAAATATTTTTAATTTGATAGGTTATATATAACCATCATGAAAGAAAAAATAATCTTATTAGGTACTTAGATATTTTATAGTAAAATTTGGATTGAATTGAGTCATGACAATTCTATAACCTATTACTCAACTTATTTTACGTTTTGATCCAATCAAATTTGGGTAGGATTAATTTTGATTCGTTTCTTGTCTTGATCCATTATTATCTGCTTAAATTTGATCTAACTCGCTCAACCACCTACCTTAGAGGTCGTTTGGTTACTAGTTAAAGTTATGCAGAGTTTAGTTATGCAGGGTTTAATTATGCAAAGTTTAAAAGAAATGAGTAAGTTAATTCTTATTTCTTAATTATCAAATATTTAGTGAGCAAATAAATTAATATATGTTATTAACAAATGAATAAGTCAAAAAATTTGACTATCTCAATCGATTTTTATCTGTGCACAACAACATTGAAAAATATGTAACTAATACCTACAAATATATTATATAATTTAAATTAATCAGTGATTCGGTTAGTTGTAGGTGAAAAAAATATCAAGCTTTTTTAAAAAGAAAAAAATTAAACAAATAGTATAAATTTATAAATAAAAAAATACATAATAAAAAATTATTTTGAAAGTAAAATATAAGATAGCTAATATTTGTATTGAGACAGTTGATTCTGTCCGAATTCTTAAGTAATATCGTTCTATTTCAATCTACATTAATACAAATATTTTTTCGTTGAACGCATACTTAAATTAAATTAAGAAATAGGAAAATGATAAAATGTTTTATATTGTTAATGGGTAATTTGCATCTAAATCTTTCTTTGATGTTATAAAAAAAATGAAAAATAAATTAATAGGGGTAAATATGTAATTTTCAATCTAATCTATGTATAACTAATATCCACGTAACTTATTTCACCTTCTACCTCGCATAAAATTATACATAGATTTCCTCTTAAGTTATATAAGTATTAGTTATGTAGAATTATTAGAACTCAACCAAACATCATATAAAGTTAACTACCAATCAAATATGTTGTATGTTATGTTGATTTTTATATTTAATATAAATTTTTACCAAACAAGATAAAAACTAATACAACCTTTTATACATGAATGACATGACTCTTATAGAGTAATCCGTCTAAATTAGCTCATTTTTTTCTGTTGAGAAAGGTAACTTTGTATTCATCTTGATATTGACAATAGGATAATTACATAAGGCCTTAAATTTTGTCTTTTGTTTTCCAAATGAACTTTTAGAGCTATTCCATTATCAAGTTGCTTGGAAAAGGCATAACTGACTGAAAATTGTGTTTTCTTCCCCCAATATCTTCTACTTCCCTTATGCTTTGAAATACTTCCAAAATCTTTAACTTCTCAGCCATTCTATCCACCCCTCAATCATTAAATAGTCTTCTCAAGGAAAAATTCTAACTATGTACGCATCTAATAAACACAATAAATCTAGGAACAAATCATGCCCTAACCACTTGTTACTCCAAAAGGAAATTTTCCTTATAATTACTAATTGTGAAGCCAATACGTAAGCACACTCCTTCCGACGTGTCCTGATGGCTTTCCAAGTGTAGGTCCCATATGGATGCTGACTTTAGTGGTCCAGGGACCAAGAAGACCCATTTATGAATAAGTATATTTCAGAAATAAAATAACTAGTTATATATTTTTTTTTAAATGATTTATTTTATAGAAATTTAGTAATCAAATTTTAAAATTTTTAAATTATTTTATTAGAGTCATATGTGACTTAAATTTAGGTATTAGTTTCTTTCTGTTTTCATTTGAATTTTATTAATAAGTTTAGTAGCATATTTTTCTATTTTGCAGTTTAAAATTATAATTATAAATGTATGTCTATGAATTATTAATAAAATAATTCTCTTGGACAACATTGCAGTATTTTTCTCTCTCGAAATTTTTCTCAATTAATTTTTTAATTTCTTTGTTAAAAAATCAACAATTGGTATCCGAGTCATTCTCTTGAGGGACCTATGAGAGATGAATTTTTAAAATAGTTTTTCTCAAATTGTCCCTCCTATTTTTTATAGTGAAAATTATCATCTCTGGGCAATAAGAATGGAGACTTATCGTGAGGTTTAAGATCTTTGGGAGGCCGTGGAAGAGGATTATGATGTTCTTCCGTTACCCAATAATCCCATGGTGGCCCAGGTCAAAAACAAAATTAAAAAATCAAAAGCTAAAGAACCGTTGTTTGCTGGTGTGTCTACAACAATTTTCACGAGAGTTATGGCTTTCAGGTCAGCAAAAAAAATTTGAGATTATCTAAAGGAAAAATACACATGAGATGAAAAAATACAGAGCATGAAAGTGTTGAATTTGATAAGGGAATTCAAGTTTAAAAAATAAATAAATCTGAGACTGTAAAAGAATACTCAAATCGACTTCTAGGCATTGTTAACAAGGTACGATTGCTAGACACTAAATTTAAAGATTCAAGAATTGTTGCAAAAATTCTTGTTATAGTGCCCGAAAGATACAAAGTATCTGTAACTACCTTGAAAAATACAAAAGATTTGTTCAAGATTACCTTGGTAGAATTATCAAATACATTGCAGGCACAAGAACAAAGAAGACTTATGAGGCAAGGTGACATGATTGAAAAAACATTAGTAGCTAGTCACAAAACTCAAAGCAAGGGTAAATTTTTAAAAAATTACCCACCTTGTCAGCACTGTGGCAAAAATGGACATCCTCCATATAGATGTTGGAAAAGACCAGATGCACAGTGCAAGATCTGCAAATAACTTGGTCATGAAACTGCGATTTACAAAAGCAAAATTCAAAAAGATGAAATAGTTACCCAAGTCACCACCGAAGAAGAAGACCACTTATTTATGACAACCTACTATGCAATCAAAAAATTTAATTTTTGGATGATTGATAGTGGTTGTACAAAAAACACATGACATATGACAAAAATCTTTTTAAAGAATTTACACCTATAGAAATATAAGAAAGTCAGAATTGAAAATGGTGATTGTATTCCTGCAAAAGGAAAAGGATTTGTTGCAATCAATTCAAGTTTAGGTACAAAAATAATTTTGGATGTTCTTTACGTGCCTGATATTAATAAAGGTTTATTGAGTGTTCGCCAGCTAATGAAATAGGGATTTATATTATCATTTGGAGATAAATATTGTCGAATTTTTGGTTCCAATAAGCAAGAAATTTTACAAGTTAAAATGAGAAGTAAAAATTTCTTATTTAATCCAACAGAAGATGTGCACAAGCCTTGCAAGACAAAAGATGAATTGATTGATTTGTTCATAAGGTCAATTTTAGATGAGACTGCAATCTACAATTCTTGATCCAAGGAGGAGTGTTAAGGATATGTCTTAGGATATTGCAAAAATAAAATAACTAGATACATTTTCTTTTAAAGATTTATTTTACAGAAATTCGGTAGCTAAGTTTTAGAATTTTTAAATTATATTATTAGAGTCCTATGTGATTTGAATTTAGGTATTAGTTTCTTTCTGTTTTATTTGAATTTTATTGATAAATTTAGTAGCATGTTTTTCTATTTTCAATTAGAATTTATAGCTATAAATGTATGTTTGTGAATTATTAATAAAATAATTCTCTTTGATAACATTTTAGTAATTTTTTCTTTCAAAATCTTTCAAAGTTATTTTCTTTGCTAAAAAACTAACACAATCACCTGCCTTCGAAGCACGTTAATATATTTGTTAAAACTCCACAACCACTTCCACAAATGCATTTGTTGAATTCCAAGCCAAATCCTCTTAGTTGCTTGCTAATAGAGATAGAACTCCATTTGCTAAGGTGAAAAACACTAGGTTTCTTTGAAGCCCTACCAAAGGAAGTTTCTTCTCAGAGATATCTTTTCAACCAAATCAGATAGTGAGAAGAGAGACATAACATAAGTAAACAATGCATCCAGAGCATTGTTATTCAGTGTGACCCTATCTTACAAGAATAAAGATTGGGTCTTCTATCTCGCCAATATTTTCTCACATTTATCGATCACTTCTTGTGGACTTGTTCTTTGCTTTCAAACACAACTCCAAATAGGTTGTAGGTAGAGTGTCAATGTCACAACCCAGGGAATTTTCTAGTACCTATATGTTGGGAACCTAACTTCACTTACAGGAAATATCAATCTTTTATCCTAATGCAAGAAATAACTTCAAAACTATGCAAACAGGTCTAGTAATCCCTACTTTCTCTAAATTGATATTACAAAATATCAAAGTATTATTGATATAAAGAAGTTAGAAATCTTCATTCCTTCATTTCTCATGTGAACTTGAAAGCCCCTAATCCAACTATTAGTGTTAGCAATTGTCACAATCCGAATAAGGGGCCTAGATGTGACATGGCGAATGAGAACCCGAAAGTCCTCGATCAAGCCATCATAGCATCATTACACACATCATCGGTTCGAAAGTGCAAAAATTAAACACGTAGAACATAAGCTCTAAGGGATTTGGGACTTGGGACTTAAGCTATGGGGATGATGTCGGGAATGGGATAAACAAGTATTCACGTAACACATAGCAATTATCTCTAAGGGAATGGGTAAGGGAAATTCGACTATGGGGGCACACCGGGATTATGGAACTTTCCACTTAAGCATATAGTCAATCAAGATTCCCAACATTCACACTATAAGCATAATAAGAGACTAATTCCATAATCAAGGCTAATAGCATAGTATTATATAACCAAAACGTTTAACATAACATGCCAGCGTACAAGAGTTTAGAATGGTTCATAAGCCTCTACATAGATGAAATGGGGCCTCGACATAGTTGAGGATCACCCTCAATACATAAATGAAATAAACGACAAGATAAATCTAGGTGGATAGAAGGTGGCTATTGCCCTTGAACAAAAGGGCTTACCACTAGTGCAAGTCTTCAAGAATGATCACACGTCGTTCGGTGGAATGTGAAAGTCGTCGCCGGCACCTACATGGTTAAAGCATATAGACAAGAGTATGAGTTAGCACAATAAAGTACTAAGTATGCGGGCATGCAAATGCACATGAGCCTATAGCAACCTACATGGCAAGGACACATATATAGAAGTGAATATAGGAAAGGTCAATATACAATATGCCATGAAATCATGATGCATGAAATGCCATAATGCGTAGTATAGAGGGGATGGAACCATAACCG
>JBCEWC010003619.1:0-29695 GCA_038996855.1 Solanum aculeatissimum
GTTCGGAGATTAGTAGAGAAATATAGGGAAAGAAAGAAGGACCTTCACATGGTGTTCATTGATCTCAAGAAGGCCTATGACAAAGTGTCGAGGGATGTACTATGGAGGTGCCTATAGATGAAAGGCATCCCAATGGTATATATTAGGACGATAAAGGACATGTATGATGGAGCCAAAACTCGAGTAAGAACGGTGGGAGGAAACTCAGAGTATTTTCCTGTTGAGATGGGACTTCACCAAGAATCTGTGTTGAGCCCTTATTTGTTTGCCTTGGTGATGGATGAGCTGACGCAGTCTATTCAGGAGGAGATTCCATGGTATATGTTATTTGCAGACGACATAGTACTGATTGATGAGAGTCGGACTAAAGTTAATGATAAATTGGAGATTTGGAGACATGCTCTAGAATCTATAGGGTTCAAACTGAGCAGTACTAAAACAAAATACTTGGAGTGCAAATTCAGACTCGCAAAGGATGAAACAAATATTGATGTAAGGCTTGCTACTCAACTTATTCCCAAGAGAGAAAACTTTAAATATCTTGGGTCCATCAGCCAGAGTAGTGGCGATATCGACGATGATGTCACACATCGTAATAGGATAACATGGACTAAATGTAGGCTTGCCTATGGAGTACTATGCGATAAGAAAATACCACCTAAACTCAAAGGTAAGTTTTACAGAATGGTGGTTAGACCGTCTTTCCTGTATGGGGTGGAGTGTTGGCCGATCAAAAACTCAGATGTTAAGAAGATGCAAGTCGCCGAGATGAGGATGTTGCGATGGATGTGTGGTCATACTACAAAGGATAAGATTAGGAATGAAACCATTCGGGAGAAGCTAGAGGTGGCCCCTGTGGCTGATAAGATGAGGGAAACGAGATTGCGATGGTTTGGACATATGCAAAGAAAAAGTATCGATGCTCCTGTTAGGAGATGTGAGAGGTTGGATTTTGGAGTTACACAAATTAGGGCTTAAATCACTTTAAAAACATCAATTAAACATAGCCCATAGATCAATTGAATCAAATGAATAATAATTTAAAAGATCCAAGTTTAAAGTAAGCTCAATTTCATAAAATTCAAAGAGTAAAGAGTTTGGGGTCTTCATGGTTGAAAGAGGACCACGAATCAATTCCACATACCTTGAATAACCAAGAAGAATAAAGAAGAAATAGATTAAAAAAAGAAGGCCCGTCCTTAAGCTCCAAGCTTATCTCCAAAGGCTCTCTTGATAGGAGCTCTTAGAAGAGAGTGTTTGAATAATCTAAGTGTATGAAATGAATTTGAATAGGAATAGAGGAGTAAAGCTTATTTCTGTTTAGGAGGGCTTAGAAAGTCATAAATGACCTTAGAAAATAACTAAAATTACAAATAAATCATAAATAAAACGGAATTTAAAAAGAGTCCAGGTGGCCCATCAAAGAGCCTCATGGCTTGTGAAGAGGTACATAGATCATGTACTGGTCCGTGATGCTTGACTTTTTCAAAACCCAGACAAAGCTTCCACCTACTGAAGGCCTCATGATCTGTTAAGAGGTAAACGGGTCATGTAAGTGTCCATCTAAGTGACGCAAGCTCAAGAATGATAACCTTATACTTAGAATCATTACGTAGGATGAGACCTTCACAAAAATCCTCACCACGACTTGTGTGAGGTCAAAGAGACCTCCACACGGAATTTACAAGGCTTCACGACCCATACAGGGTCTCCTGGTGGCCTGGCTTAGCCAAACACACAATACAATCCCTGCACAGATGAGCTTTATAAAAATAAACATAACTTCTCAATCCGAACTTGGAATCAAGTGAAATTAGATGTGTTGGAAAGATAACTCAAAGAGATTCAATTTGATAGGTTGTAGACCATCCAAATCATATTGTGCTAATATATATGACCAATTAAAGTTAACCCTTCCAACGGTTCTTATGAAAAGCTTAGTCAATATAATCCCTTTGAACATGGTTGCATGAGGGAGACTCATGATGATCATAAGCCATCTAAAATGAGTTCAAAATTAGTGTACATCACATCGACAAGGTTTTTCAAAGTATGGGTCCTTATATAATATTCCCCTTGGGAACATTCATCCTCCAATAGGCTAGAACATGGCTTGAAAAGCTTGACTTAATCAAGAAACATACAACATGAAGACAAAATTCATAAATCATTACTTGAAAATCATATATTCATCAAAACTTATGTCAAACTTTAAATCATTTTTGTGCACATGTATGCATGTCATATCATGAAACTCAAGAGTTAAAGAATTAGTTAGGCTTGAGTATATTGGATGAGATAGGGATATCACCTCATCATGTCCAACTTTTCTTCCAATGTAGTACTCTCCACATGTTGATTTCTCCAAAGCACTTTAACTGAAGCTATATCCTTTTTGCCAAGCTGCTTTACTTTCCTATCTAAAATTTCAACCGACACCTCTTCATAAGTCAAGTTCTCCTCAACCTCAACACCTTCCAAAGGTATAATCAAACTACGATAACCAATCAACTTTCTCAACATAGACACATGGAACACCAAGTGGATAGAACACATATTCAAAGGCAAATCCAATCTATAAGCCAAATTACCAATCCGCTCAATAATCTCATATGGGCCGACATAACGGGGGATTAACTTTCCCTTCTTACCAAAACACATTATACCCATCATGGGAGAAACCTTCACATACACCCAATCCCAATGCAAAACTCAAGGTCCCTCTTCCTAACATCCAAATAAGACTTTTAGTGACTTTGAGCCATTTTCAACCTTTCCCTAATAAACTTCACCTTTCCCATGGCCTCAATCACCAAATTTGGTCCTATCAAAGCTATCTCACCCAACTCAAACCATCCCATCGGGTATCTATACCTTCTCCCATATAAAGCCTCAAATGGTGGCATACCAATGCTAGCATGAAAACTATTATTGTAGACAAACTCGATAAGCGGTAGATGATCATCCCAATTTCCTTTAAATTCCAATACACAAGCCCTCAACATGTCCTCCAAAGTTTGAATTATCCTTTCAGCTTGTCCATCAGTTTGAGGATGAAAAGCAGTACTCAACTTCACCTTAGTGCTAAGCCCTCTTTGAAATGATTTCCAAAAGTGAGAAGTAATTTGAGTTCCACGATCTGATATAATAGACATAGGTACACCATGAAATCTAAACAACTCTCAGATATACAACCTTGAATAAACTTCGGCATTGAAAGTAGTCTTGACTGGTAGGAAATGATTCGACTTGGTCATCCGATCAACAACAGTCCAAATAGAATTAAATTGCTTCCAAGTACGGGATAAACCAACCAAAAAATCCATATTCATATCATTCCACTTCCCAGTACAAATCTCAATATCCTGAGCCAAACCACTGAGCCTATGATGTTCCACTTTCACTTATTGACAATTAGGGAACTCAAATACAAACTTTGTTATGTCTTTCTTCATACCATGCCACCAATACACTTCCCTTAGATCCTAATACATCTTAGTGAATCCTGAATGTATAGAATATTGAGAGTTTTAGGCCTCACTAATGATCACCTCTCTAAGACCATGAACATCTAGAATGCATATCTGATCTGGATATCGAAGCACTCTATCTCCATCTTAGGAGAAAACCTCTATCTCTTTTTTAGAAACCAAATTCTTCAACTCAACTAAAGAGGGATCTAAATCTTGCTTTTCCTTGACATCAACAACCACCGAAGACTCAAACCCATTTCGCACATGAATACCACCATCATCAGAGTCAACTAGTCTAACACCTAATCTAGCCAAATGGTGAACATCTCTTACCAACTCTTTCTTCCCTTCATCAATATGAGACACACTACCCATATATAGCCTACTGAGAGCATCAACTATAACATTCGCCTTTCTGGGGTGATAAAGCACACTCATGTCATAGTCCTTAAGAAGTTCCAACCACCTTATTTGTCTTAAGTTAAGATCTCTTTAGGTGAACACATATTGAAAACTCTTGTGATCAGTGAAAATATCAACATGAACCCCAAATAAATAATGTCTTCAAATCTTCAAAGCAAACACCACAACTACTAATTCAAGATCATGGGTCAGGTAATTTTGCTGATGTACCTTTAATTGCCTTGATGCATAAGTGATCACCTTACCATGTTGCATGAGCACACAACCTAAGACGGTCCAAGAAGCATCACAATACACCACAAACCCATCTTAGCTATCCGGTAAATTTAAAATAGGAGCCGATGTAAACCGATCCATTAATGTTTGAAAACTCTTCTCACACTCATCTCACCATACGAACTTGACCTTCTTTTGAGTCAACTTAGTCAATGGAGATGCAATGGTTGAAAATCCTTGAAAAAACTTTTGATAATAACCAGCCAACCTAAGAAAACTCTGAATATCAAAAGGATTCAGCGGTCTAGGACAATTCTTCACAACCTCGGTATTCTTTGGGTCAACTTTAATACCATTACCTGATACTACATGCCCAAGGAAAGCTACTTCACCCAACTAGAGCTCACATTTACTGAACTTGGAAAACAATTGCTTCTCTCTCAAAGTATGAAGAACTAACCTCAAATGATCCATATGTTCGCCTACACTTTGGGAATAAATCAGAATATCATCAATGAAGTCAACCACAAAGCTATCAAGAAAAGGCTTGACACCCAATTAATAAGGTCCATAAATATTATTGGAGTATTAGTCAAACCAAACAATATCGCCACAAATTCAAAATGCCCATATCTAGTCCAGAAAGTGGTTTTGGAAATATAACACTCCTAAACTTTCAACTGATGGTAACCGGAGCAGAGACTAATCTTTGAGAAAAGAGTAGCTCTTTGCAATTGTTTGAACAAGTCATCGATCCTTGGTAACGAATATTTATTCTTGATGGTCGCTTTATTCAATTGCCAGTATTCAATACACATCCGAAGTGACCCATCCTTCATCCTTACAAATAACATAGGAACACCCCAAGAAAATATATTTGGCCTAATGAAACCCTTCTCCAAAATATCCCTCAACTGATCCTTTAACCCATTCAATTCAGTCGGGGCCACACAATAAGAAGGAATGGAAATAGGTTGAGTATCCAAAAGGAGATCTATGCCAAAATCCACTTCCCTTTTGGGAGGAATACCAGGAAAATCTTTGGGAAAAACATTGGAAACTCATTAGCCACCGGAACTGACTCAAGAGTGGTTGACTTAGATTCCACATCTCTAACCGTCATAATATGATAGATGTACCCCTTGGAAATCATTCTCTAGGCTTTGAGATAAGAAATAAACTAACCTTTAACAACAGAGTCACTACCCTTCTATTCCAAAACAAGCTTATTAGGAAAATGAAACTTAACCTTTCGGGTTCTACAATCAATAGAGGCATATGAAGCATGCAACCAATCCATAATAAGAATAATATCTAAATCAAATATCTCAAGTTCTACAAGATCACAAGGAAAGACTTTATTTAAAACTGAGATAGGATAACCCTGATGGTCCCTTCGAGCAATTATAGATTCACCCAAGGGAGTATAAAATGAGTAGGGCTCCCTCAAAATTTTAGGGCTCAAACCAAATTTAACAGCCAATAGAGGAGTCACAAAAGATAAATTTTCACCTGGATCAAGCAAACCATAAACATGAAAATCAAAGACTTTTAACATACTACTCACCATATCTGGAGTCTTCTTTACTTTATATCGAGCATGCAAGGAATAAAACTTACTATTCCTAAGGGAACCACCTTGAGGAACTCTTGGTTGGACTTGATCACCTTGAACCACATGACCCTGAACCTTCTTGGCAACATTGGGACAATTAGTAATCCTGTGGCTCATGTCACCACACCAATAGCAAGCACCAGTGTCTCTTCGGCATAAATATGAGTGGTTTCTCCCATACTTGTCACACATTGGAGGAGCTGGCCCACCCTCAACCTGTGCTCTAAAAGCAGGTAATCTACCATTGGCAACCCTTGTATTAAAACCTTGGCTCTGCTAGAAGTGACCATATCCACCACCACCCTTAGAGTTGGTGAACCCACCATCAAAATGGGTCCTCTTAGTATCATTCACCTTTCTTTACTTGAGCTTCATCCCTTCAATTTGTTTAAAATAAGTCATTATCCTAGAGATGCCTATATCTCGAATAAGCATAGTCATACGACACTCTTTCATAACCAAATTAGAGATCCCAGAAACAAACTTGTGCATTTTTGCACAGTGTCTACCAGTAACATAGGAGCATACCTTGATAACTTTGTAAACTTTAAGCTATAATCCCTCACAGTCATGCCACCTTTTCTAAGATTAATAAATTCTATCATCTTGGCATCCCTAAGTTCAAGAGGAGAAAAAGGGTCTAAAAAAGAAAACTTGAACTCTTTCCAACCAACTTGGTCATCATCAATCCTCTCAATCAACCACTGAGCATACAACACCTGAGCCACATCTTTCAATTGATAAGCGGCTAGTTCAGCCTTCTCCTCTGAAGTCACCCCCATAACAATCAACACTTTAGACAACTCATCAATAAATTCCTGTGTATCTTCATCAACATTTGAACTATAAAACTCCGAAGGATTCATCCGAGTAAAATCTCTCACTCTAGCAGCCGGAGTCTGGACTTGAGGAGGAGGGTTGGTCTGCCTCACTTGATTTGACATGGCTTGAGCCACCATAGCAAGGGTAGCACAAATCTCATTAGGAGTAACCGGCTCCCCCTTAAGATCTTGAGGAATGGGGTCCCCATTAACCGGGGCCTACCTAGGTAAAGGAGCTCTTCGTGGAGGCATTTTCTAAAATATTACCAAGGACATTATTAGAGTCAAGAAATCTAAATACACGGTCCATAACATGACATAATAAATGTAGAAGTAAGACAATTCCTAAAACATCACTATAGTCTCCCACTCGTAGGTACTGTGCACTTCACACCCATGAATAGGACTCTACTCGATGCAACATGTTGAACTCCGAGGATCATTTATAAACCCAATACTTTGATATCATATTTTTCATGACCCGTACTAGGACCTAGAAGTGACATGGTAAATAGAAACCCGAGAGTCCCCAAATAAGCCTCATAACATACATTTGCACATCATTGGATTGAAAGTGCATAGATATATGTAATAATTACATAATTCTAAAGGGCGGGTAAGTATGAATCAAGCTCTGGGGATGCCATAGGGGTAGAGATTAACATGAATTCACATAGTATATAACACATAAAACTAAGGGACGAGTAAAGAGGACTCAAGCTATAAGGATATCATAGGGACTTAGGACTTTCTACATCATTTCATATCACAAAGTCATATCATCCATACATAGCACATGATCATAGAATCTCAAAATACACATAGCATAATTGTATGAAAAACAACAAGATTGTCAATAATTCCTCTAGTCAAGAATAGGTTGGGGGCCAAGACATGTCGCGGGCTCACCCTCTAAGTAAATACATAAACATTATAACATAATAGAGAGATAGAAGGTGGCTTGTACTTAGATGATAGGACTCACCACAAGCAACTCTTTGTCGATCATGCTAGCCGTCATGAGGTGGAAGATGATAGTTTCTGGTCCCTACATGGTTAGAACATGTAGGCAAAAGATTATGTGTTAGTACGTTTGAATGTACTAAGTATGCGTACATGCACATGCTTATGAATATATTAACATGAAAGCTGATATTAGATGACAAGGGTACATATATAGGAATAATTATATAAGAATGAATAATATATTGATATGCCATAAATTCCATGATCCATGAATGCTATAATGCATAACATATCGAGGATGAGACCATAACTGTTATTACAATTTATACGAGCTAATACGTGAACTTTCTATGTCAAGCCCCCATATTAGAATGGGGGTGGACTACTTACCAAGGGTAGCTGACACCACACCTTATGGATTATTCTTTTCAGTGTGATGGCCACCTTTCTTAAAACCCTGTCTTTATGGAAGAATTTTCATATCATAATCATTCTATGAATGGGCCCTACGCTGACACATAGTTCAATAGAAAGAGAGAGGACCACTGGGGATAGCCGTAACACCCCAAAACTCTATTCTTATGACACAAAGTTTTTCATCATAAATATGTAAACTTGAACCTAGTAATGTCTTACATGTATCTATATTTTAAGACTCATTCCTATAAGTGGAAATAGTATTTGAAGTGAATTAGGTTCATAAGAGACCTCTAGTACTTAGTCGAGTTCAAAACTTTCCTACCGATTGAATTTTCCATGACAGATTATACAATGGTCAACTTTAAATAATCATAACTATTAGTAAATAAATAAATAGTTATACCATGACCTACCAAATTAAAGTTTTTTGAATTATCTTTGGAACAAAACTTATTTCACCTCATTTGGAGTTTGGAGTCAAACATTATGACCATTTTACTACACACTGCTAGGGCAGAGCTAAAACTACAAAACCTATTTACGGGCCATGGATTGAAGTACGGCCAATACTTTCAACTCGTAGAAAAATTTTTGCAATTTCATTTTGAGTCCCATACTTGACGGACCGATCTACGAGTCGTAAATTATTCTACGAGTTGTAGATTGGGCTCGTAGAATTATCCAGACACTCCAAAATTTGTTGAAGAGTTTACGAATGGGTTCTTACGGGCTGTGGAATCTTCTATGGGTCGTAGATAGGCCCGTGGATGGCTTTGACAGTATTTTAAGAAGGGCTATTTTCGTCCTTTTTCACTCTTTTAAGCCTAACTCGATGTTTTTACACCTATATAAGCCCTAAAGCCTAACTATTCAATCTATTTAAGTTCCAAAAATATTCCAAGACTTTAAATAAGGTTCCAAGAAGAGAAAAGCTAGGGTTTCAAGAGAATCAAGTACGTCCTTCAAAGTTCTCCAAAAAATTAAATCTCTCAGGTATGTAAGGTTATTATAGTGTTGGATTGAGTTCATCCACGCGTCCCACGTCTAAGTTTCAATTTTTAATGAATATTGAATTAGGTAAAAATCTAGTTATACACCTACTTAGAAGCAAACTTTTCTCTCTACAAAACCCTAGGAACATTGTTTTTATTTCTCCTATTTCTGGCTGCTGATGGCCACGATGGTCGATGACTAGCCTCCAACTGGGGCTGCTTAGGCAATTCCTATGAAGACCTATGCAAATTCTTTGAAGCCGCTCCCAATGATGGAGAAGCAGGTACCTTTTAAGCCAATTTTGTACCTACATGGTGAGCCTACTGTCATGTAGGAGTAAAAGGAGGTTGAAAGTATCATCATTCTTGGAAACCTACAATATGTTGTCATTGGAAAGTTTTCCTATAGATAGCCTAACATTCAGGAGTTACAGAGGTTGATACTGAAACAATGTGAGTTGTGAGGGGATTATAACATAGGTTTATTGAGTAATAGGCATATTCTCATCAGGGCTTCATTGTTGGACTACGTACACTTGTTATCGAAGCCAACATTCTATATTACTAAGCAAAATTGGTCATATCCCATAAGGAAATTTAAGTGGGATCGTATGTTTAATCCGGAGGAGGAAACTTCAACATCTATTGCGTGGATTTCTTTTCCTACCCTCCCTCCGAATTTCTTCTACGAAGAAGTGATTTTCTCATTAGTTGTTTCTGTAGGAAAATCCTTACAAATGGATATGGCCCGAAGAACAAAACTAGACCCAGCTATGCAAGAGTTAAAGTGGAGGTTGATCTCTTAAGGGAATTTCCCAAGAGGATTATGATAGGAATCAGGAAAGAGAAAGGTGAGATTTTGGAAAAATAGGTGTCGATTAAATATGACTATATCCTAGAGTACTTCCAAACATGTATGATATAAGGTCATGATGAGGAACAGTGTTATATAAAGAATCTAGAACTATACAAGAAGAAGAAGAATAATTAGGGAGGGGAACAACAAAAGGAAGATGAGGTGAAAGGTGAAGTCCAAAAACAAAAAGAAAAGGAAGAGATTAATGAAGAGGGGTTTATTGAGCCAAGGAAGAAGACAGGCAGACACAAGAAATAGCAGGTATAATCCTAGAAGATGGTCACCAAAAATAATTTTGAAAACTTGGAGAAGGAGGAAGACAAAGGTGAACAAGAAACTGGGGTGGTGAACGAAAAGAAAAATGCCAACAACCCATCGACTAAGGAATGGGTGGAAGGCAATTTTTAATGCACAGAAAAGGAGAATGAAAAGGAACCACAGGCAGGGAATAAGGTTGAGGCTAGAAGGTCTATAGATGGAGATAATCAAGGAAAATAAAATACAGACAACCAGTCGGGTACAAAGCCAAGTCAAAATAGGGTGGATGGGTGTTTATTGAGTCAAACATCCCAAGGTGACAGTGTAGACACAAACATCAATGCTCCAGTGGAGAATTAATTCGATCAGGAGGCAGAGGATGATCTAGTGGAGGCTCTATATGATCCAAATAGAGAAATACACCTTGACCAGAATAAGGAGATTGTAGGTGATGATGATGAGGGTATGGAAGACAACATCCTAAGTGTTAGAGAGGCTAGGGATTTTTCCCCCAGACATACGAACAGTTTAAAAGTCAAGCGAGGAAGGTCACTCATTACTCTCCAAGTAAAGACAAAGAGCAGTAAGGGTAGGACGTCAAGTTGTGATCAATGATTAATATAACTTTATTCTAGAATATAAGGTCGATCAACACTCAAATGCATTTAGGATGTTCATAGACCTTAATAGGAGACATCACTACTCATTTATTGCTTTGATAGAACCATTTTAGGGTCCGAAAGAGATACAACACTATCAAACCTCGCTTGGTTTTGAAAAATCTTTAGTTAACTATTTTAGAAAAATTTGGATATTTTTGAGGTATGACTGGGATGGAACAGTGTTACAGAATAATTGTCAATAAATATCTATGAAATTCATTAAAGGAGGGAAGGAATTCATTATTTCTTCAGTATATGCTAGGTGTATTGCAATTGAGAGGTTGGAGTTATTGGAAGAATGGAGGACTACCCCTGGATAGTTGGAGAGAACTTTAATGTGATTTTGAACGAGGAGGAGAAACTAGGGGGGATAGATTTTATGCAACAAGAGGCGATGGATTTTTCTCATTGCATGAATGGGTGAGTAATAAATGAGGTCAAGTTTAAAGGTAGCAAATACATTTGGTGGAATGGTAGAACCAACGAGGCATATATTTTCAAAAGGTTGGATAGGGTCATTGTGAATCAGGAATTTTTGGATTTACTGCCTCTTGTGGAAGTGGATTGTTTAGTTTGGCAAGGTTCTGACCATGCCCCGATCCATGTCTCGTGTAGTTCTACTGTTAAGACTGTAATTAAGCCTTTTTGGTTCCTAAATTTTTGGTGTAAGCATGGAAAGTTCAAGGAGATAGTCGAAAGTTGATGGCATGTTGATTTTAAGGGATGTCATTTCCTCGAACTTTATGCCAAAATGAAGAAGGTGAATAGAGCCTTAGTGGAATAAAAAAAAGTAAAATTTTGTAACATATTTGTTTAGATTGCAACACTTGAGGATGTCAATAAAGTGAAGGAAGACTAATTTGAGATTCTGCCCAGCCATGAAAATAGGGCGGAATTGTGTAACATTGGGGCTGAGTTGAAGAGATACCTCAAGATAGAGGAAGAATTTTGGAAACAAAAAGCAGGGATGAAATGGTTCCTAGAAGGGGATAACAATAAAAATTTCTTTTATTCCTATGTTCAAGGGAGGAGGAAGAAATTACACATCTCAGAAATTTAGAATGAGCAGAGGATTAACTTATCTGAGGAAGCTGAAATTGGAGAGGAGGTTGTTCGAGTATTCCGTTTGCAATTTAGAGAGGATGGTGACACCAAGGACTTCTCTATGCTTGATAATATTCCTACTATAATATCAGAGTAGGATAATGCTCCAATGACTAGGGTACCTGATTGTGAAGAGGTAAAAGAGGTTGTATTTCAATTAGGGGGGAACAGTGCAGCTGGGTCGGATAGTTTTACTAGGCTATTTTTTCAGACATGCTGGGAGATTGTGTCAGAGGATGCAACAAATGTAGTAAAGACTTTTTCTATGGACAGACTCTCCCCAGGTATGTAACTCATACTAACTTAGTCCTGTTGCCAAAGAAGGAGCTCGTAAGGACCTTCTCAGATCTAAGATCTATCAGTCTGAGTTGCTTTATTAATAATGTTATCTTGAGAGTCCTTGATGGAAAAATGGTGTAACGATCAAAAAATTTTCAAACTTCATAATGGTTGGTCAAGGTGAGTGATAAACTGGTCGTGGTTGAATTTTGGTAGCCATGGGTTGTATTTAAGTGGCCGGATTGAAAACGGATCTCTTAGTGAAGTGATGGGACCGATTGGGCAGTGTACTTTGGAAGATCATATCTTTTGGTACGAGATGAAATATGTGGGATGCTATATGTCAAATTGAAGCTCTTTGAGGTATCTTCACAAATCAACTAGTTTCACTCAATTCAGAGTTCATATGTGAATGTTATGGACAAAACCGTGAGACTGCCCGTAATTGGAAGGACGCTGGAGAGAAGGTTTTGAAATTGGGTTAAGGGACGAACCACGGACCGTTTGGTGGTCCATGGTCTATATGGGGGATCGTGGGATGTTCCAGTAGGCTCCAAGTTTCCAGGGTTCCAGCCAAGAACCAATTCATGCCCCACAAACCACCCCACGGTCCGTGAGACACTTCACGCCACGTGAGGGGTCTCGTGAAGTGGGGCAAAAAGTTGGAAAGGGTTCGGGGCTGGCATCCAAACCAAGTGATGCTTCATGGACAAGTACACGGCCCGTGTACAGCTACACGGTTCGTGAGACTCCCCGTGAAGTGATCCAGAAAGTCCCCCGAGAGTTCGAGTTGAAGTCGAGGCTAAGTGTGGCCTCACGGTCTAGTACACGAACCGTGTACCAATGGACGGTCACTGTAGCCCTCCATGTGACACTATTTTAGTTAATTAGTCCATTTCATTTATGGTTAATTCATAATTTTATTAGATAATATGTCCCTTTTAGGCTTTCAAAGGTCTCCTAAACCCCTTTAATCAAACCCTAAACCCTTTTTCGTCCATTTTAACACTCTTCAATCAATTTTGAAATTCTCTCAATCCTCTTGATCTCCATTGATGAAAGTTTGAAGAAATTTGGGGAAGATCATCCTTGTTGTGTAATCCTTCAATTCTCTTGGTTATTTTCAAGGTATGTGGGTTTGATTCATGGATTCCCTTTTATCCATGAAGGCCCAAGAACCCTCCTCTTTAAATTATGATGTTATGTTTTCTTTAAGGTTGGGTTCTTTAAATTTTGAAGTATTTAATTTAATGGGATTGTGTGTTGTAGAAATTAGGTGATTTAAAGTTGATTTGAGTCTGAATTATATGAAGACCCAATGGTTTTGATGATGATCAAGTCATGCATGTCCCTTGTACTCTTGATTTATGCATGGGTAGTATTTAAATGATGTTTTGAAGGTTGGTTTGACTTAAATTTCTCATGAACTATACTTGACTTGAAATTAAAGTATGAATCCTAGTACCTATGTTATTCTCATTGTTCCTTATGGAAATGTATGCATGATCATGGTTATTTGATGAAAGTTTTGATGTGGGCTAAGTCCCAAATATGTCTACGACTATGATTTTGAACAAGTATGGATTATGGCTAAGTTGTGATCATACTAAGTATATGATATGGCTCTTTGAGCAACATGGGTGTTTACACCAATATAATTTGATATAAATGACAAGTATGGAGCTACTCTTATACATGAAGTTTGACATGAAAGTTTGTTTGACTGTTTAGCCTATGAAGCATGATTATGAAATGTGTTTGACCCTTGTTAAGTATGCATAAGAGTGACGAAAGTGATTTGGCTTTTAAGACCAAGTATGCATGGTTTGATCTTCATGTGTCAAGTTTCCATTTTAAAATCATGTATATGTATACGTATTCTTGTGAGATGATGACTTAGTACCGAGACAGATTAGAGTAGTAAGTCGTCTATCCCCAAAGGTCCTACTCCTTTCCTTAAACTATGTGCCAACGTAGGTTGCTACCAAAATGGGAGGCCATAAGGCATGCTTTGATATGATATGCTATGATATGGGAGGCCCATAAGGTGTGTTGTAGATTATCTTTGGCAAGTAATCTTCTCTGATCCAATGGGAGGCCTCATTGGGCAAGTTCATGTTGTAGCTCACATGAATTTGGATGTCGGTTATGGTTCCATCCCCTCTATATTACAAGCATTATGGCATTTCATGCATCATGATTATCATGGCATATTGTTATTTTATCCCTTCTTATACTCTCTTCTATGTATGTGCCCTTTCCATGTAGGTTGTTATAGGTCCATGTGCATATGCATTTGCATGCCCGCATACTTAGTGATTTATTGTGCTAAACCATACACTTGTCTACATGTTCTAACCATGTAGGGACCCGCGACAACCTCTATCTACCTTTACACGATGAGTGATCTCTTGGAGCTACTAGCTTGTGGTGAGCCCTTTGTTCAAGGGCAATAGCTTCCCTCTATATCTCATGTAGTTGTTTACTTTCTTATTTCATATATTGAGGGTGAGCCTAAAACTATGTCAAGGCCCCGCTCTTCTATGTAGAGGCAATTTTGGACATACTATACTCTTGCACGTTGTATTACGCTTACTATGGGTTGTTATGACTATTGGGATTATGATATGGAAATGATGTTTTGATTATGCTTATGCTTATGTTTATGGGATTGTGAATGTTGGGAATGTGCTTATGTGGAAAGTCCCATGACCCCAGTGTGACCCCATAGCTTGAGTCCTACTTACCTGCACCTTAGAAATACTTGCTATGTGCTATGTGTTTCATGCTCATCCCATTCCCCGCAACATCCCCATAGCTTGAGTCCAAAGCCCCATTTCCCTTAGAATTATGTGTTTATTTTTTACTCTTCTGAACCCATGATGTGTGTGATGATGCTATGATGGCTAGATTGAGGACCTTCGGTTTCTCCTTCGCTATGTCATATCTAGGCCCCACTTTCTGGTAGTGACAAATGGGGGTGGTGCTTCCCAGAATTATTTCACCTAACCAATTTAGTTTTGTTAAAGGAAGAAGCATTTTTGAGAATGTGTTGTTTTCCCAGGATATTATTGGATATATTAATAAAAGGAATAAGCATACTAATGTAGTAGTCAAGTTTGACATGAATAAAGGATATGACAGGGTTTCTTAGATTTTCCTCACGATAAATCTAAGGAAATTTGGATTTTCTGAAGTAATCAAAGACATGGTATGGAGACTCCTTTCTAATAATTGGTACTCAGTTTGCCTCAATGGCTAGACTCATGGGTTATTTCAATCCTCTAGGAGGTTGAAACAAGGTAATCCTCTATCCCCAACACTCTTTATCATTGCTAAAGAAGTGTTGTCTAGAGGATTAAACAATCTTCACAGGGACAGTTCGTTCATTGGGTATGGGTTACCTAAATGGAGTCCGAAGATTAATCATCTTTCTTATACGAATGATACCATTTTGTTTTGATCTGGGGATAGGCCTTTAGTTATCAAGATAACGTAGGTTTTGAGAAATTATGAAAGGGTGTCCGGGCAGCTTATTAATAAGGCTAAAAACTACTTCTATTTGCATGGAAAGACCCCTCTTATATTCTTCATCAGATTGAGGAAATTGAAAGGAATCAGGCAAGGGGAATTCCCAATAACATACTTGGGATGTCATGTTTTCTATGGAAGGAAGAACAATAGATACTATGAGGATATGATGAGGAAAGTGGCTAGAAGAATCTTGTCATGGCAGAATAGACTTCTTTCTTTTGGTGGAACGTACATCCTTAATAACCATGTTCTACAATCCATACTAATATTTGTTATCAGGGCTAACCCCTCCCAAGGGTTTCATACAGAAGCTACATCAAGTGTTCTCGAATTTCTTTTGGGGAACAACTATTGTGGAAAGAAAGAGACACTAGGTTGCTTGGGAGGATATGTGCTACCCATTGGAGGAAGGAGGTTTAGGGATAAGATCATTATTTGTGATAAATAAAGCTATGCATGCTAAGTTATGGTAGAACTTTAGAACCTCTATAGAAATACTGTAGGGAACATACATTGGAAATAAATATTGCAAAAAAATACATTCGGTGATGGTCATGAGCAAAGGGGTATCCCAAACATGGAGGAGCATGATGAATATTAGGGGGAAGCTTGAAACCTTTATATGGTGGCAGATGAAAGCAGGAACTTCTAGTTTTTGGTTTGCTAATTGGACAAATTTTGGGGCACTATATTATATTGAAGGTAACTTGGCAGTAGAAGAGAAGGTGGAAGTTAAGGATTTTGTGGTTGATAACACATGGGATACTAATACCTTACAGAGATCTATATCTCCAGATATGCAAAAGATTATTTTAACCACTATAAAGCCAGTAGTAAGCGGAGACACATACAAATCCTTGTGGACAATCATCATGTCTGGGCCTTTTTCAGTTAAGTCAACTTACCATCTTATAAGGCCCAAGAGGGATACAGTGGAATGGTATAAGCATTTGTGGACTAAAGGTCTACCATATAAGATCTCTTTCTTTTTATGGAGAGTTTTGAAGGGGAGAGTTCCTACTGTTGACAATTTGAAGACATGCAAAATTTCTATTATATCTAATTGCTACTGCTACAATGCTGGATGTGAAGAAACCATGAACCACCTTGTCCTAAGAACTCGCATAGCTCAAGAGCTATGGAAGCATTTTATTTCTTGTGCAGGGTTCAAAATGGAGAATAATACATTAGGTGCAATCCTTCCAAATTGGTGGACAAATATGGAGAAGGAGAAAGGCAAGGAAATACTCAAATGCATCCCAGCAATACTGATTTGGGAGCTATGAAAAAGAAGAAATCAGATTAAGCATGGCACGAAGGTGTTTTTCAACATAGTAAGGGACAAATGTAAGCAAACTATATTTCACCTTATCAGATGTAAGTATCCAAGGTGGAAGGATGTCCCTAATAAGTGGTAGTTGAGTTTCCAAAAGATACAGAGTTATAAGGCTAATCTTTTCTACAAAATTATGAAGTGACAACTTCCTAAAAATGGATGGATAAAGTGCAACACGGACGGAGCAAGCAGAGGTAATACAGACATAAGTTCCTATGGGTTCTGTATAAGAAATCATAGAGGGGATCTAATTTATGCAGAAGTAGACACAATAGGAATAACAACAAACATGGAGGCAGAAACCATAGTTATATACAAAGCATTGCAGTTTGGTCAAAGGAGCAGTGTAATAAATATGTTGGTTATGTCAGACGCTCTGAGCCTCATTAATATTATCAGTGTTATGTGGAAAATCCCCTAGGAAATAACAGATTTAGTTAAAGGTATCCTAAGTCTAATGTAATCAATCAATATTGTGTTCAAACATACATATAGGGAGGGAATCAATTGGCAGATAACCTAGCTAACAGTGCTATTGAACTTAATCGGAATGATGTGTTCGCAATATTTAGTCAACTATCGAGTCAAACAAAGCGGATTTTGAACATGGATAAGCAATAGATATCTTCATTAAGGATCGAGACGAAATAGATAAAAGACATCAGCAATTAGATATATGGATTTGCACATAGACTAGGGTTTGGCACATCGACCAAATATTTACATGCTAGGTCAGAATCATCGATACTTGTTAGTACTAAAACTAACAAAGACTAAGCTATGTTGATTTCAAAAAGTGCAAAAAACTAGCAAAAGAAGGCACCAGGTTGAAGTTATGCTCATGCAGTCACAATATCTCCATGGTCTACATCGAGTGAGCTATCTTCTTTGGACAACCTGTAGGGGTAAGATGCTTAGATCTGAAGCAGAAAAAGGGAGTTTGAATAGTAAGTACATCAATGGAAATGAGGACTTACACGAACTGTAATGCAAGGGCTACTGGTGTCGATATGCAACATTCATCAGAGAATACACCTAGTCAGTGGCGGAGGTTAGCACATCAAAGTACAGCGCAACAAAGAACTCCAAAGGAAATCATCTCACTTTTAAGAGCTATAGGACGAAATCATCTTGCTAGAATTGTGAAGATAGTTACAAACCCAAAAATGGAAAAGAGAAAAACAGTTATTGGGAAGCCAAAGAGACAACATTTCCTCAGGAAAAAGGAAAGTGAAGTCCACGGGTGTCCTTTAGTAAACCCTTTGCTTTTATGAAAAGATACAACCAAAGTTGGTGGAGGGTTGGGCGGTCAGGTTTTGGGCTTTTTCATTAGTATTAGTATTCCTACAATGTTATGGGACCGACTGTAATGGTTATTTTTTTGAAATAAAGGGCTCATAGACAAAGTATAATTAAAAGAAATCTAGTTTGTGAATTTCAATTGAGTAATTTCTTCTTCTATTGAGTTCTATATAATTATGAATTGAAGTTGTTATTATTTTATTATTTGGATTATTATTTTTGGCTACTTTCTCATGAACCCTAGTTGAGTTAATGATCATGATTTCTCTCGTGCATTATCTGACATTGAGATTCATGATTTTCATGCATTAAAGGAAGTATTTGTTCTAAATCAAAGTTATGTATGTTTTTAGCGAAGATAATGATTGTTATGCATTGATGAAAAGAATGATTTTAACTAGTATTATATATGTATATATATCTATATTTTTAAAGAGTTAATGTTGTTTTGAGAAGAGAGCTTTGATGAGATATGCATGAATTTTGAAGCATATTTATTTTATGAAAAAACATATGATTTGTAATTGAAAGTATTAATGAATTGAGATGAAAAGGTTCATTGAAACTTGATGAGATAATTTGAATTGTTGATAGATATGAGCACATATTTTGGGAGAAGTATGAGCACCGATTTGGGTATGAGTTGGAAAACTCAAACTCCATAAACTACGTAGCCAACGTAGGATAGAGGCCTAGCCTCTCTTGTCCCAAAAGAGAACTTAATTTGTGGATCCAATAATGTAAATCATGTCTTATCCCGTCAAGGTATTGAGCTGTTGTGGCAACAACAGTGCAAAGCATTTGTATCATCACTCACTCATATGGTGATGGTTGTAGGATAAAGAAACTCCCCTATGATGGAAATTGGATTTGATTTAATGAAATTACATATGGTTGAGTTGATTTGAAAAGTATTGTTTTATATTGTAATTTTTTTTAAACTTGCATATCATATTGAGTTGATTGTGCTTTGTTCTTGTCATTGAGATTTTCTTTGAGGTTTATTCTATTCGACCATATGACATATCGTACATTCCACGTACTGAAGTCACTTGGTGCTGCATCATTATATGGTGCAGATATAGGTCTTAGAGATCCTCAACCGATGCTTCGTTGAAGATCTATTCAGTTATAGACAGTGGTGAGACCTCCTTACTTTCGGAGGAACCCTTATATTTTAGTTTTTTTTATTATCTTGAGGTAGCCTTAGACATGTATTGGCACCTTCTTATGAGTTGATAGAGGCTTCATAGATTGAGTCATAAAGGGTAAAGTGGAGTTTGTCTTACTTTCAGAGTCTGTATTGCAAAAATATTATTATTTATTTGAATGTAAAATATTGAGTTATTTTATAATTATTTTATATGATGATTTGAATGCCCACTTGAGTACTTTCTTTTGTTTCATTAAGTCTTCCACTAACTGAATAAGTGATTTGAGCCAAGTGGTTTGCTTGGGAACTAGAAATGATTTATGAGTGTCGACCACGCCTAGGGTAGCCTCTCGACATGTGACAAAATTGGTATCAGAGTACAGAGTTAAAGTGTCCTAGGGTGTCTATGAAGCCATGTCTAGTAGAGTCTTTCTTATTGGTGTGAAGCACGCCACATCTATCATGAGGAGGCTATAAGACATTAGGAATTGTCTCACTTCTTTTATATTCTAAATTTCATGCCATAGAGTCTAACTATGCGAAGGTACCCTTCTAACTCGTGTATTATGCCATTGCAGATGATGCATCCCAAATGTTCTGCCAGTCAGAGAAATATCACCAGCAATGAGGTATCACCATCTGAGGTGCCTTTGCAATAAAGGGTGAAGACCAAAGACCGACCTTTATGATCCACTATGATTCCTCAGGTAACCACTCCCTAGCCTACCCAAGTTCCCCAAACTCCTACCATTTTCCCAAATTTTGAAACCAAGTTTAGAGGATTCATTACATTGCTCACTCAATTAGTGGCTGCCCAAACTAGTCACCGAAGTACCTCATCCCCTAACTCTAGTTCTGATGAGCCATCAACTACTACAAGGATTAGGGATTTTTTGCGGATGAACCCCCCAGTCTTTATACGATCCAAGGTTGAAGAGGACCCTCAAAATTTTATTGATGAGATGTGGAAGGTCATAAAGGTCATCTATGCTACCGAGGTTGAAGGTGTTAAGCTTGCCTCTTATCAACTTAAAGATGTTGCAAACGTTTGGTATAATCAGTAAGAGGAGAGTCATGGCGAGGACGTTGAGCCTACGGTATAGGAGGAGTTTAAGAGTGCATTCCTGTACCACTTCTTTCTAAGAGAGTTGAGGGAGGAGAAAGTGGAACAGTTCATGAACCTGAAGCAAGAGGGGATTATAGTGAAGGAGTTCATTTTTAAATTTTTTCAGTTGTCTAGATATGCTCCAATGATGGTCCCAAATATGAGGTCAAAAATAAGGAAGCTTATCTCTAGATTAGGCAAACATGTCAAGAAGGAGTGTAAAGCATCATTGTTGATTTAAGATATGGATATTTCAAGGCTCATGGTCTATGCTCAATAAGTGGAAGATGACAGAAGAAGGATAGGGAGGATCAACTAACCAACAAGGCCAAGTTATTCAGACTAAAATTAGATTAGATAACATTTAAGAGTCAAAAATTCAAGGCACAAGGTTCTCAGTCCTAGGAAAATGGGTCCCAAGTCCTTAGTGAAAAGATGTCATGTGGTAAGTATGGAAAGTTTCATCTAGGGTAATATCGAGTGGGAACCAATGGTTGCTACAAGTGTGGTCAATTAGGCCATGTCCAGAAGGAATGTCCGATGTGGAGGAAAAATAACGAGGGGGAAAAGGTCCAACCTTCTACTACACCACTATTACGAGGTAATCAAAGAGTTAATATCACTGGGATAGGTGGAGGTACAAATTGTCTCTATGCTAGGATCAATGGTCAAGATGAGGAACGCCAAACCGATGTTGCTACTGATGAGCTTTGAGTTCCTTTCCTTGATAATCATGCCAAATCATAACATGGTTAAGTTGACGCTTATTCTTAAGTTTTAAACTATTTGAGAATTTAAGTATGAATTGATTTGTTGATCTTAGTCATGCCGTGAGAACACCCTAATTCACTCCTCATTCGAGGAAAAATAATCTCAAGGGGGAGATATTATAACACCCCATCTATTCTTAGGATCTGAATTTTTCTGTCATAAATACATAAGCTTGAACCTAGTTATGCCTTACATGTATCTCTATTTTAAGACTCATTCCTATAAGTGTAAAAGAGTATTTGAAGTGAATTGGTTCATAAGATACTTCTAGTACTTAGTCGAGTTCAAAACTATCCTATCAATTTAGATTATGAAAGGGTCAATTTTAAATGATCATAACTCTTAGGCAAAAAGAATTAGGTATTCCATGATCTACCAAATGAAAGGTATTTGAATTAGGTTTACAACGCAACTGATTTCACCTCATTTTGAGTTCGGAGTCAAAAAAAATGGTTGTCTACTGTAGACTGCCAGGGGCAGAGTTAAAACTACGAAACCTATTTACTGGCCATGGATTGAAGAATGGCCCGTACTGTCAACTCGTAGAAAATGTTCTGCAAGTTTATTTTTGAGTCCCAGACTTGACGAATCCATCTACGGGTCATAAATGATTCTACGGGTCGTAGATTGGGCTTGTATAATCATCTAGAAACTCCAACATTTATCAAAACGTTTATAGACGGGTTCTTACGGTCCATAGAATCTTCTACCGGTCGTAGATGGGCCCATGGACGACTTTGTCAGCATTTTAAGAAGGGTTATTTTGGTCTATTCCCACCCATTTAAAGCCTAAACTCAATGTTTTTACACCTACATAAGCCCCTATACCTAACTATTCAGTCTATTTTACGTTCAAAATATATTCTAAGACTTTAAACAAGGTTCCAAGAAGAGAAAATCTAGGGTTTCAAGAGAATCAAGTGTGTCCTTCAAATTTCTCCAAAAATAATTCTAAATCTCTTAAGTATGTAAGGTTCTCATAGTGTTAGATTGAGTTCCTCTGTGGGCCCCACATCTAAGTTTCAATTTTTAATGAATATTGAGTTGGGTAAATATCTAGTTTTCAAATTTCAATTGAGTCTATTCTTCTTCTATTGACTTCTATATAATTATGAATTGAAGTTGTTATTATTTTATTATTTGAATTATTATTTGTGACTACTTCCCCATGAACCCCAACTGAGTTAATGATCATGATTTCTCCCATGCATTATTTGACATTGAGATTCATGATTTTCATGCATTAAAGAGAGTATTTTTTCTAAATCAAAGTTATGCTTGTTTTTAGAAAAGATGATGATTGTTATGCATTGATGAAAAGAATAATTTTAACTAGTATTATATATATGTATATATCTATATGCTTAAAGAGTTAATATTGTTTTGAGAAGAGAGTTTTGATGAGATATACATGACTTTTGAAGCATATTTATTTTATGAAAAAACATATGATTTGTAATTGAAAGTAAATGATGAATTGAGATGAAATTGAATTAACGAAAAGGTTCATTCAGACTTGATGAGATAATTTGAATTGTTGATAGATATGAGCACATGTTTTGAGAGAAGTATGAGCACCGATTTGGGTAAGAGTTGAAAAACTCAAACCCCATAAACTACGTAGTCATCGTAGGATGGAGGCCTAGCCTTTCTTGTCCCAAAAGACTACTTAATTTGTGGATCCAATAATTTGAATCGTTCCTTACCCCACAAGGTATTGGGCGGCTGCGGCAATGACAGTGCAAAGTAGTTATATCATCACTCGCTCATATGGTGATAGTTGTCAGATAAATAAACTCCCAAATGATGAAAATTGAATTTGATTTAATGAAATTTCATAAGATTGAATTAATTTGAAAAGTATTGTTTCATATTATTACTATTATTATTAAAACCTGCATATTATATTGAGTTGAGTTGTGTTTTGTTCTTGTCATTGAGTTTTCTCTTGAGATTTATTCTATTCAACCATATTACATACTGTAAATTCCATGTATTGATGTCACTCGGCGTTGCATCATCTCATGATGGAGATATAAGTCTTAGAGATTCTCAACAGATGCTTTGTTGAAGATCTATTTAGTCACAGACAGTGGTGAGACCTTCTTGCTTTTTGAAGAACCCTTATATTTTAGTTTATTCTTTTTTTATTTTCTTGAGGTAGTCTTGGACATGTCTTGGCACCTCCTTATGAGTTGATAGAGGCTTCATAGACTGATTCAGATAGAGTAAAGTGGAGTCTATCTTACTTTCAGAGTCAGTATTGCAAAACTATTATTATTTATTAGAATTGAAAATATTAAGTCATTTTAATAACAGGACATCCTTATAATTATTTTATATGATGATTTGAATGCCCATTTGAGTACTTTCTTTTTTTTCATTAAGTCTTTCACTAATTGAATAAGTGATTTGAGCCAAGTGGTTGGCTTGGGAACCAGAAATGGTTTCTGAGTGTCGGCCACACTTAGGGTAACCTCTCAGAGCATGTCAATAGCCCTGACGCCCCCAATTTTATTTGGTGTTAGATCAACATCTCACGAGAATACATATATTTATACATGCTTTTCAAAAGAGACATAAGACTTTTCAAAAATCATATCAATGCACACATAGGCTTAAAAACCAAATGTATTTCAATTCATGTCACACTTGGGCTAAAAAGTCAAATCACACATTCATGTCAATATCCATGTATAGGAGCAGCTCATCAAAACTTATACATATTGGTGTAAGCACCTGGAGTTTCTCAAAGAGCCATAGCATAGATATTGTTTTATCCCAAGCTTATCTTATCCACATTTGTTCAAAATCATAGTCATAATCAAGGTTGGGCTTAACCCACATTATATACTTCATAGAAACCAATGCTCATGTATGCAAATGTCATGAATGATGATGAGAATAGCATGGGCAATAGAGATTCATACTTAAATCAACAATAAAATATGAAATTCAAGTAAATCCATAAGTAAATTCACATTTAAATCTCAATTTATATTACCCATGCTTAAATCAACCTCTAAAGGGGACATTCATATTCAAACCTTCATAATATCAGCGCAATTCAACATATTAGGGCTTAAATCACTTTTAAAACATCAATTAAACATAGCTCATATCTCCATTGAATCAGATAAATAATAATTTAAAAGACTCATGTTTAAAGTAAGCTTAATTTCATAAAGTTCAAAGAGTAAAGAGTTTGGGGTCTTCATGGTTGAAACGGGACCATGAATTAATCCCACACACCTTATATAACCAAGAAGAATGAAGAAGAATTCCCTTCCTTACGCTCCAAGCTAATTTCCAAAGGCTCACTTTAAAGGAGTTCTTAGAATAGAATGTTTGAATAATCTAAGTGTATAAAATGAATTTGAATATGAATAGAGGAGTATAGGTAATTTCAAATGTTTATAAGGACTTAGAAAGTTATAAACAACCTCAGGAAATAACCAAAATTACAAATAAACTATAAATGAAATGGAATTTAAAAAGAGTCCAGGTGGCCCGTCAAAGAGCCTCAAGGCTCGTGAAGAGGTACACGGATCGTGTAATGGTCCGTGGTGTTGAACTTTCTCAAAATCCAACAAGGCTGGCACCTAATGAAGGCCAAGATCCATTAAGAGGCAAACGGGTCATGTAGGTGTCTATCTAAGTGACGCAAGCTCCAGAACGATAACCTTATACTTAGAATTATTCCTTAGGATGAGACCTTATCGAAACACCTAACAATGACTATGGGAGGTCAAAAGATACCTCCACATGGACCGTTCAAGGCTATACAACCTGTAGGGTCTCCTGATAGCCTATCTTATCCAAAAACACAATACATTCCCTGCACAGATCGGCTTCACAAAAATAGGCATAACTTCTCGATCCGAACTCGGAATCAAGTGAAACCAGATGCATTGAAAATCTAACTCAAAGAGCTAAAATTTTATAGGTTGTAGATGATCAAGTTCTTCTTTTTTTAAGAGATATGACCTATTAGAGTTGGCTCTTCTAGAGATTCTCATGGAAAGCTTAGCCAATGTAACCCCTTTGAACATGGCTACATGAGGAAGACTCATGATGATCATAAACCACATAAATATTGTTCAAAATTAGTGTGCATAGAATCGACAAGGTTTTCCAAACTCTGGGTCCTTACACCGGCTATGTAATTTGGTCATTCGTGAGTCGCATGGAGTTTCATATATCTTTTACCAGTTCACTATCCTAGCCAAGAGTGGTGGAGGTCAATTTTGGCTCGTCGACATATTGGATCTCTATTCATGACTTGGGAGCATTTTACAGGAGTATTCTTAGAGAGGTTTGTTCTATATATCCTTTGGGACAATCATCAGGATGATTTTGATAGACTTCAGTAGGGTTCTATATTAGTGACGAAATATGAGACCATATTTCATACATCATCTAGATATGCCTTCTCCAGCACCCCTATCGAGTTTAAGAAGATTCGACGCTTTACAAAGTGATTGAAAGGGTATCTTCAAGAGGCCACAACTTCCTTGGTTCTGGATGGAGGCACATTTCAGAGTGTAGTGGATCATGCTCGCATGATAAAATGCATCAGATATGATAAATAGGGTGGCAGAAAGAGGTTTTATCAGCAGAGCCATTTTAGTGGACCTCTTTCATGAGATTGAGAGTATCAGAGATGGGGCCATCAGGGACGGGCAGTTCATCTAGCCATCACACAATCTGACAGTGTTGACAAGTCCAAACCTACTCCGATAGGATATGATAGCTCTTTTAGTTCATTCAAACGTGGTAGATTTTTAGGATAGTCATCTCAGAGGCAGGAGACCAAAACTTATTATCATTGTGATGAGATTGGGAACTTGTCCCATCGTTGTCCTTATCATGCACCTCCCGCCCAAGCTTTCAGGTCTCAGCCAACCCGTCCAGCCAGAGACACCTCTCAGAGCATGAGGGGAGATACTAGAGGTGGTCATGGTACAGTTAGAGGTGGAAACTGTGGAGGCCCATAAGATAGTGGTAGGCGTAGAGTTTATTATGTTATCCCAGATAGAGTCAAGGGTAGAGGCCTCTCATACGGTTATCACATGTATGGTTCTAGTATGCCACCATTCTATTTCAATTTTACTTGATCCAAGCTCAACTTATTCATATGTATTAAATTATTTTTCTTTGGATCTTGATATTATGTGTGAGCCACTTGTTGAGCCTATTTATGTTTCCACCCTGATAGGTGAATCATTAGGGGTGAATCAGGTGTATCAGGGTTATGTTATGACTTTTATGGAGAGAAATATTATTGTTGACTTAATATTGTTGGATATGGTGGACCTTGGTGTGATATTGGGTATGGATTTGTTATCGACTCATCATGTTATTCTTGACTGTCATGCGAAGACTATGACCTTATATTTCCCTAATTTGTCTCAGTTGGTGTGTACTGGAGCACCTAGCTCCTATCCCAAGGGAGTCATTTCTTATATGCATGCCTGTCAGTTGATGGATAGGGGTGCTTGTCATATTTGGCTCATATTTGGGTATATTCTTAGGAGTCACCATCATTGGAGACCACTAGGATTGCTAGAGAGTTTATGGATGTGTTTTAAAATAATTTGCCTGGTGTCCCTCTAGATTGTGATAATGACTTTGCTATTGATGTATAGTCGGGCACTAAGCCTATTTCGATTACCCCCTATTGGATGACTCCAGTTGAGTTGAAGGAGCAATTGAAGGATTTATTGAAGAAAGGGTTTATTCGTTCGAGTGTATCTCCTTAGAGTAATCCTATATTATTTTTGAAGAAGAAGGATAGCACTATGTGTATGTGCATTGACTATCGTCAACTACACAAAGTGACTATCAAGAACAAATATCCTTTGAATTGCATTGATGATCTTTTTAACCAGTTACAAGGTACCTTTGTATTCTTTAAGATTGATTTGAGGTCCGGCTATCATCAGAAGAGATTTTTGGAGTCTGTTATCTTAAATATAGCTTTCTAGACCCATTATGGTCATTATGAATTCATGGTTATGTCATTTGGGTTGACTAATGCCCCCACTGTTTTTATGGAGTTGATGAACTAAGTGTTCAAACCCTACTTAGATATATTTGTGAATGCATTTATCAATGATATCTTGGTTTACTCTAAGAGTGAGGCCGACCATGTTCAACACTTGAGGATTGTACTCCAAAGATTAAGGGAAGAGAAGTTTTAAGCTAAGTTCTCTAAGTGTGAGTTTTGGCTTGAGTCTGTGGCATTTCTTAGGCACGCGGTGACAAAGGATGTTATTGTTGTGGATCTGGCCAAAGTAGCAGTTGTTCGTGAGTGGGCTAAGCCTATTTCTGTGACTAAGATTCGAAGCATCATTGGTTTGGCAGGGTATTATCGATATTTTCTTTAGGGATTCTCTTCTATAGCAGCCCCGTTGACTAGACTTACTCAGAAGGATATAGCATTTTAGTGGTTAGAGGAGTTTGAGGCAAGCTTTCAAAAGCTCGAGGAGTTATTGGCTTTAGCACCTATTCTTGCTTTGCCCGAAGAGGGAGTGCAATTTATGGTATATTGTGATGCTTTTGGTATGGGTTTGGGTTGTGTTTTGATGCAAAGAGGGAAGGTGATAGCATATGCCTCTAGATAGTTAAAAGTGGATGAGAGAAACTATCCTACCCATGATTTGAAGTTGACTGCAGTTGTATTTCTGTTAAAGTTATGGTGAAATTATCTTTTTGGGGTGCATTGTGAGATTCTCACCAATCACCAGAGTCTAAAATACATCTTCTCTTAGCCTAATTAGAACATGAGACAACATAAGTGGTTAGAGTAGCTATTATTGATTCTGAGGGTGTTTTAAGGATAAATGGTAGAGTTTGTATGCCTAAGGTAGGGGATTGGGTGAGATTGATATTGGAGGGGGCCTATTGTTCGAGATATTCCATTAATCCTGATATAGCAAAGATGTACCATGATCTAAAATAACATTATTGGTGGTTCGGGATGAGAAGGGACATAGCTGAATTTTTGGCAGTGTTTAAATTGCCAACAAGTCAAGTATGAGCACCAAAGGCCCGGTGGACCAATGCAGAGGATGCCTATTCCTGAGTGGAAATGGGAGAGAATGACTATGGATTTTGTTACAGGTTTGTCCATGGCTTTGGGAAAGTTTGATTTAGTTTGAGTGGTTGTTGATCATTTGACCATGTCGGCTCACTTTCTAGCGGTGAAGACTAGCTACAGTGCAGAGTAGTTGGCTCACTTCCCCATTTTAAATTTTGCTTTTCTTTAAGTTTTATGCTTATAAATTCTTGAGATTTTTAAGATGGCTTGGATGGGGTGCCTTCGGGTGTCTTGTTCTTCGTGTGACGACTAGGCCCCTAGGTCAAGTCGTTAGAATCACCCAATTTCATATCGACACTCAATCGATAAAGGAGGTTTCATCTAAACTTTGTATTAAAAGAGCTTTGTAACCTTTATTCATCTCAAATCTATTATCCCGCTATAGAATAGGCTTTAATACCCATAATCAAGGTTAGAATCACTCGATATGATTGTAACAACCCGAAAATTTTCAAAAATCTACTTACTGTAACAACCCAAAAATTTTCAAACAAAATCTACTTATGGTTTCCATTCAATGATGTACTAAAATCCCTGGTTGAGTTTTGGTGGCCACGGGTTGAGTTTAAGTCGCCGAATGCAAATTGGGCTAGTTAGTGGCCTAGAGGGAAAGTTTTGGTAGTGTACTTCAAATAGTCATAACCTTTTATGTGGAATGAACCATGTAAGATACCACATATCATATTGAATATCTTTGAGTTATCTTTTCAACACAAGTGGTTTCACTCAATTTGGATATCGGATGAGGGAGATATGGCCCAAACAGTGAGACTGTCTAAAATTCGGAAGTCATTGGAGATAGGCTCAGCAAAATGGCTAAGGACATTTGCACGGACCGTGAAACTTTGCACAGTCTGTATAGGGTCCCGTGGGGTGTCACAGTAAGCTTGGGGTGTCCTGGAACCATCCCTAAGCTAAGTACAAACTCACGAAGCCTTGAACGGCTCGTGTGAGGTTTGACGGGCCGTTTGCTGCCTCATGGAGTGAGAAAGTGGCTAGGCAAATGTTGGCTTATGGTTTTGGCTATAAGGAAGGCTGTACGGTTCTTTGAACGGGGTGTCTCACCTTGAACAAACCATTTAAAGGTTCTTGAAGTGTAACAGAAAGTCCTCCGAGAGTTCGCGTTGAAGAATTGGCTAAGTGTCACTGGACGGTCATTTCAACCAACCTTGTGCATGTAAATGGCACTGTAGCTGTCGTTTGGGTGTTGTGTTCAGTGAAAAGTTCTGATTTATTAATGGTATTTTCGTGATTTAACATTTCCCTAAGCCCCCTTTTGGTCCCTTAAGGTATCCTAAACCCCTAAA